>ML421213.1:0-38854 GCA_005239525.1 Nicotiana knightiana | reverse complement strand
AAAAATATTATCACAGGAAATCAATTAAAGGAAATCAATCACAGGAAATTAGTGTTACTCAAAGGAAAATACCACCATTTTAAGGAAATACTCGAAAATCAGGCAATCAGTATTACTCAAAGGAAAATACTCGAAAATCAGTAAAGAGTATGGTGTAAAATCATTAAAGCACTAATCCTAATTATTCAGAGATTTAAAAATGGTAAAACTATACTGGAGTAACACATATTAAGCAAAAATAAGAAACCCGAATCACGAAATTAGGGATACATATCAGAAAATAGCAGATAATTAAAGGAATCCATAGATAATCATAGTCTAGGCAGAGGCGACAAAGAATTAGAAACCCTAATCAGTAAATATAGAGAAATAAATCACAAAACACATAGAGTATACACGCAATCAAGGTAGTCATGCTAGAATAGGTAAACAACATTGCAAAATAAACTCAGATTCGCATATTGAACCCAGAAATTTGGTGCTTTTTACCAAAATGAATAAAACAAAAAGAGAACGGCTCAAATAATGCTTAAACACAATAAAATCAAAAAAATAATACTAAGAAACTAGAGGAAGAACTGTTTAAAACAGAATCTTGAAACCCTAGTTTTGAGAAATGAAGACTCGTTTCAGAAAACAAGAAAATCTTTGAGGAAAACATGGAAAAACCTCAGAATACGTATAGATCTTTGATAGATCTAAAAGAATGGGGAGGTTTAAAGTTAGGGTTTCCAAAGAGAGCCCAGAAAGGAGAAGAGAATAACTCTAAACTGCCGGTTTGAACCGGAAAGCGTAAAGATCTTACTCGGACGGCCATGGGTAGCCGGAAAGATGGCATGAGACTGGAGATGGTGAATGGACTGCCTCTGGTTCACTTGAAGGCCTCAAAATAGTGACACACGTTCAAGGGGGAGCCATAAGGCTGGTAAGTGGTTGAATCACCATAGATTCCGATAAGGCGATGGCCGGAGAAGGGCCAGGTCTACTGGAGGGAGTTGAAGGGACGACAGAGAGTTGAGAGAGACGGCTCAGAAGTGAGAGGGAGAGAATGAGAGACGGGAGGGGGAGGGGGGGTAGTCTTAGGTTAATTATGGTAAGGGGGATCTGGACCGTTGATTTTAATTAATCAACGGTTCAGATTGAGTGAGGGATTGGGCCGGGTAGGATCTTAGGTTTGGGCTGGGTTATTGGATTAATTAATTGGGTTAGGGGTTCAGATTAATTAGGCTGGATTTTAAATAAAGAATGGTTGTTTCTTAAATACCCACTAAATTAGATAAATAATTAATAACAATAGCTAATAATCATATAAAATTAAATTAAGGTAACTAATTAATATAGAAATTATTAAAATGGCATAAAATGTACAATTAGGCTATAATTGAAAAATTGTTGTAATTATAGCCAAATAATGCCAAGTTGGCTAATTTGTGAAATAATTAATCCTAATAGGATTGAAAATGATATATTGAGCTGGGAAATATTTTGAAATCCTTTATAATAAAATTTATGAATAATTATTGAATATAGACATACTGAATAAATCGGAAAAGAATTTAATAAAAATATGAAAAATTACGGAAAAATATTAGTTATTATAAAGAGTGATTCTGAAGATATATATGCAAATTTTAAAATAGTTTGAGGAGAAATAGGGTATCAACAATGTGTCTTACAAGATTTCATTGCCACCTAGTTTATCTGCAGTCCATCCGGTGTTCCATGTGTCTATGCTCCGGAAGTATCACGGTAATCTGTCTCATGTGTTAGATTTCAGCTCAGTCTATCTGGACAAGTATTTGACTTATGGGGAGGAGCTAGTGGCTATTCTAGCCCCGCAGGTTCGACAATCGAGGTAAAAGAGTTATTCTTCAGTTCGAGTGTAGTGAAGAGGTCAGCCGGTTGAGGCAGCTACTTGGGAGTCCGAGTCATACATGCAGAGTAGATATCCACACCTTTTAACGAGCCCCATGTACTTTTCTATTTTTGTTTGAGGATCAACAATTATTTTACAGGTGGAGAATGTGATGACCGGATATGTCATCTAGCGTATTAAATACTAATTCTGCATTTTAAACCTAGATATCTTAATCTATCCTTCCTCAATTTTTGTGCGCAGTCCATGTTGTTTTACGGTAGGCTTTTATATACAATTGATAAAATATGAATTTTTGCCATAAAAATCCATTTGAGTTGACTTCGATCAATGTTTTGAGTAACCGAATCCAGATTCGTGCTTTAAGGGTCTCAGTGGGTTAGTATCCTGATTTGGGACCTGGGCGTATGCCCAGAATCAAATTCAGAGGTCCTTAGTTCGAGTTATTGCTTTTGTTTAAAAATTGGAAGTTTAAGGGGTTAATGAATTTAAAGGGTTTGACCAATGTTTGACTTTGTTGATACCGAGTTTGTATCTTGGTTTGGAACTCAGTATAAGTTCATTACTATATTTACGACTTGTCTGTCAAATTTGGTGAGGAATATAGTTGGTTTGACGTGATTCGGATGTCCGGTTGTTAAAATAGAAGTTCTAAACTTTTCTTGAAAATTATAATTGATTTGGTCTCTGATTCGTAATTCTAGGCATTATTTATGATTTTTTTATCGCACGAGCGAGTTCGTATGAGAATTTTGGACTTTTGTACATATTTGGTTGGGATTCCCGAGGGATCGAGTGAGTTTCGGATAGGCTACATATGGTTTAAACTTAGAAAAATCTGGTTTTTAAACTTCTACTGGTTTCTGGTGTTTTCTTCTTCGCAACCGCGAAGGTACTCTCGCGATCCTGAAGAGTAAACTAGGTTGGGGAGGATTTTCTCTACGCGAACGCGAGACCTTGGCCGCAAACGCGGAGCATTGAGATGTTTGCATTTCGCGAACGAATAGTATTATAGAGGTTGGGGCTGGGAAATGGACTTACTCTACACGAGTGTGTGACCAGGATGGTGAACACGAACGTGTCAGGTTTCACAGGAGAGCGATGAACACATGATGCCAGTGATTAAAATAGTCCCAAAAATGGGATTTTGTTGACTCTTTCACATGTTCAAACCTCGAAAATGATAGAGGCGGTTTTCCCAAGAGCTCTTACTCCCCAATTTGTTAGTAAGTGATTCTAACCTACTTTGTTTCAATTACCCATTGCATTTCATAAGATTTTCACCTAAAGTCTAGGATTTTTCATGGTAGAAATTGGGGATTTGGGTAGAATTAGAGATTTTTGTAAAATTGGAATTTAGAGCTCCAATTGGGGTCGGATTTTGAAACAAATTACATACTTAGTCTCGGGCGTGAATGGATAAATGGATTTTGGTCAGAACCTCGAGTTTTGACCAAGCAGGCCTGGGGTTGATTTTTGACTTTTTAGGAATAGTGTGGAAATCCTAAATTTATGCATTGTAATTGATTCCTTTAGTAAAATTTGATATTATTGAGTCAATTGTGGATAGGTACGAGTGGTTTGGAGGCGGATTCTAGGGGAAAGGCCCTGGTAGAGCTCTAAGTTGACTGCGGAGTGAGGTAAGTGTTGAGTTTAACCTTGATTTTAGGAATTAGGAACCCTCGGACTATGTGCTATGTGAATTCCATTTGTTGCAGCATATAAGCGAGTTGACGAGTGCTTATATGCCGCCGAATCACTTGTTTCCATGATTTTATGTTTTTTTCTTAATTATTTCCTTCCCTAACTTAATTGTTATGTGCTCTAAATTCCTTCCATGCTTTATTTTCTACTTGTTAGTCATTGTTTCTCCTGTCAAAAATGTTAGACTTTTTTATGCTTTCATTACTCGTCGTTATTGACTTAATTGACTTGCTTGTACCTTTTAGTTGTGAATTACAAGATTTGTATTGCCGTTTAACATTTCATATGTAAATTCTCAATTTGGTACGAGGCTTCCTTTATGATTCAACTTCATATTCGTTAATCATAGAGGTTCTTGTGATTTGAGTTATTGATTTGATTGCTCTCATTGAATATTTGTACTAATATGGTGCAATCGGGTTGTACGCCGCAACAGATGGAATAAGGGTGGATTCATATGGTGGAATAAGGGTGAATTTGTACTGAAATGGTGGGATCGGAATGCACGCCGCTACAGGTGAAATAATGGTGGATTGATACGGTGAGATAAAGGTGAATTGTGATACTGATTTTCTTATATGGTGGGATAGGGTTGCACGCCGCAACATATATTCATTTGTGATTGTTGATATTGTTACAGTGTAATAAGGAAGAATTTTAATGGGATCGGGCTGCGCGCCACAATTATCTATATGTTTATATTTCCTTGAGTTTTGTTGGTTTTCGGTAGTTTTTCATTCGAAACTCCAAGGATTGATAATTCTGATTGTCACTGTTTATTTTCTTGAGGTTTAGCCATTGTCTTCAGTTAACTGGCCTATGTGTTCTGTATCCTGTCATTATATATTGTGTACATGTTGTAGTGTAAGTGACATGCCTTAGCCTCGTCACTACTTCATCGAGGTTAGGCTCGACACTTACAGAGTACATTGGGTCGGTTGTACTCATACTACACTCTGCACTTCTTGTGAATATTTTTGAGTCGGTCCCAACGGCAGTTATTAGCATGCTTGGATTGGCTAGGTTTGTGGAGACTTGAGGTACTGCTGCTCATCGTCCGCAGCTCCTAGAGTCCCCTTTTTTTTATTTAGCTATGTACTTTCCTTCAGACATCTTTATGTTTTATTCAAACCTTTATTTGTACTATGCTATCAGCTCGTGCACTTGTGACACCGGGTCCAGGGTTATATCAGATATTTTAGTTTTTATAGTTTCCGGATTTTACTTTGGATTATTGTACAATTATTTCGGTTCTTTCTCATTATTTATGTTAAATTGTTGAAAATGGATAAATTGTTCTAACGTTGGATTGTCTAGTAAGTGAAATGTTAGGCATCATCATAGTCCCGAAGGTGGGAATTCTGAGTCGTGACAAATAATAATAATAATAATAATAATAATAATAATAATAGTAATAATAATAATAATAGTAATCATAATAATAATAACAACAACAACAACAAAAAAAACAATAATAATAATAATAATAATAAAGTAATAATAATATCAATAATAACAATAATAATAATAATAATAATAATATAGGCTCTCATTTTTCTGTACGGATTTGGACAATCGAATACATTCTAAAATTAAAATTAGTAATATGACATTATAATACATTTTCAAATTTCTGGGACAAATTAACCCGAAAAGACCCAAAAACTAAGCAGCCATATGGACAAGAGCTTGTAGATCAAATACAAGCAAAGACTCAAGATTATAAAATCATGCCACAGATAAAATTGATAACTGAAAATTCTATCAACCATATTGCAAGAAGAATTTCAATCCAAGAAGGAGACAAAGACGAGATGATTAATGAATATCTTGAAGAAGTTAACAGAAATTTATTACAAAATCTCTCTCAAATTGAGAAATCAGACACTCCCATGAAAAGTGGCAACATCAATGATATTGCAGATGCACAATATGATGGACAAGAACATATTCTATCTGACAATGAGTTAGAAAAGGTAGAAGATTTTCTACAATCCCTTAAAGGTCGAGAAGACCAGACAAGGATTAAAGCAAAAGGAAAAATTTAAGATTCCTTTTTATCTTTTAACTGTTTAAAATAGTAGATACACTATGTAAGAGACCCAGATAAAGGACCCATTATATTCCTTATGTTCCCTGAGTTTGCCTATAAAAAGAGCACTCAGTTTTCATTCTAGGCAGAGTCGGATTTTAGTTTCCGTCTTATTTTCCTCTCTCTCTCTCTCTTGTAAACATATTCTAGAGTGACAAATAAAGATTGAAATTTTGCTTGAAGTTCAGCATCTTAGTTAAAGGTAATTTGATTTTCTTGCTTTCATTTTATTTCCCTCCAAAGCTGTTACAGTCGTGACTATGTCCGGCTAAGATATCTCATGTTTATGCTAGATATATAATCTTTGTCAAATGTTTGCCATAAAGAATCCAGACTAATGAAACTATGATAGGTTTTTATCATAGTTCTTGACTTGGTTCTAAGATGGAAGTACAGTCAAAATATAAACTATTGATATTAGCGAGCAGTGGTGTTGTAAGTCCCGTATAAATTTGAGTTAAAAGGGCACCTTTATACTACTGTTAGAACTGCTAAAGATCAATATGTATATAATTCTGACAGGCCCCTTGCTTAGGTGAAAATTTTCCATACAGTCAAGCTAAGTAAAAAATCTGTTATATTGTGATTTTGTCATTAGATCTGGATGGCTGAGCGGATTACCACCAGCCTTGTAGATCTTGGGACAACATGGTATCAGAGCCTGGAGATTTTATGGAAACATGAACAGATTTTATAGTATACAGCATAGACATGAAATTCTTTAATCTTATGAATTTTGGAGAAACTAGTATAAAAAGTACTAGACTGGAAGAGGTAGATACACATCAAAACCTTGATTTATTAAATAAATGGACTATCTCTAAGGTAGATACAAAAACTATTTATGACTATGGATGGTTTGATAAACTTTCTTCAAAACAGTTGATAAAAAAAACTAAGCAATCTTTGGCTCTAAATTCAGAAGAGCAGACTATTTGTTTATTAAATAAACAGGATATTAATTTTTATAAACCAAGTGTGCTTATGTTTATTATTATTATAATAAAATACTTTATTAAAAGCTTGGATATAATCCCAATAAGTAAGGTTCATGTTTATTTTGTTCACACAAACCTGTCTTTCATTCACAGTGGAGATTCCCCATTCTTCTGCAGATATAATCTGTTTGATAATAATCTTTGAGAAGATTTCTTTCTCATGATCTGAAGTGAAATGCTGAAATTCAGCACTCCCTGTATGAATGAGAATAGCTTCATAATATGATCGAGTTTTATAAGACTCGCCTGGAAAATATAACCCTTTTATCAAATATCTTTGGAATATCTTCCAAGGTTCATCACTTCTCTGAATATCAGAGTTTTCCAAAGGAAATATAACTTCTTTGGTGGATGCTTCTTTAGAGCATTTTTGGGTATCACCCTCTGTTATTAAAGAAGCGTAGGTATCACCTTGCTTTTGTTTCAAGATATGCTTTAAGCTGCCCATATAATGGACTATCTGCTGGAATATCTTCTAGATTTATAGTTGGCTTTGTAGATGATGCTTCGCTAATTTTTGAGTTTATCAGACTTCTGTTTCCCAGTTGTTTGACTGGAAAAGATGAGGCGTATGATGACCTCTGAGAGGATTGAGAGGCTGATCTTCCTTTTCCTCTATTTCTTCCACCTTTGGCGCGTATCTACGACCAAGGAAGGTCGTTCCCTCCCATGCTGCAAAATTGGCAAATTATATTAATGGAGGTCAAAATAATTATTCATATCATTTAATTCAATTGATCCAAAATAATTTTCTGGATCTAAATAATAAGGACTATCATCATCCTCATAATCATGTATAAAGAAATAAAATTCTTGTATTTCTTCCTGTATAGCAGCAACAATTATTTTTTCAAGAATCATTTCTTGAATATCTCTTCCTAAAGGAATAGATTTTAAGATAGTAATTAATTTTTTATCATCAAAGAAAACTGCAAAATAAGACATAGTCAATTTATTTAAGTATTCTCTAGATAGAAAATCTAGGAGAGAATTATCAATTCTCTTTTTATACAAGATTTCAAAATCAAAAAGAGCTAGTTGGGCCTGCCATCTAGCAAACATTAATTTTGAAGCATCATGTTTAAAATCTTTATCAAACATATATTTAACAGATTGAGCATCTGTTTTAATCAGAAATTTCTGATTATAAAGATCATCCTGGAATTTTAAAACGCATTTAATAATGCATAGCATTTCATGTGCCACAGTCGCATACTTTCGCTGGGCTTCAGTCCATTTGCCTAAATGATATCGAATAAGATATTCATGCTTATCATGGGGATTAACATGTTTAAGTATTTCTCCATAGCCAATATTAGAAGCATCAGTCTCAATAATTTTTTGCCAGGCAGGGTTAGCAAGAGTTAAGCAAGGCAAGGTTTTAACCCGTTGCTTAATATTTTTAACAAGTTTAGTGAGACTGTCATTCCAAGGGGATTTATTGTCATTTTTATCCTTCTTTAACCTATCAGTTAAGGGTGCTAAATCTCTAGAAAGATTTTTACAAAATGGAGAAATATAATTCAAACTTCCCAAAAATCTTTGTAGCATAGTCCTGTCTGTTATAACATCAGGAAATTTTGAAGCAAAGTCAATAGACCCTTCAATAGGAGTAATTTTTCCTTGACAGATTTAGTGTCCAAGGAACCTGACATCTGTTTGAAATAAACTCATTTTTGATCTAGAAATAACTAAACCATTTTGTATAACAATTCTTTTAAAAATATCAAGATGCCTAATATGTGTTTCAAGAGTTTTGGAGTAAACCAAAATATCATCTATGTAAACAATGACAAAATCCAAATATGGATTAAAAATTTCATTCATAATTTTTTGAAATTCAGATGGGGCATTTTTTAAACCAAATGGCATAACATTCCACTCATATTGCCCAAAGGAACATTAAAAGCAGTTCTATAAGTATGCTCTTTAAAAATCTGAATTTACCAATATCCTGATTTTAAATCAAATTTTGAAAATATATTGGCATTATATAATCTTGATAAAAGATCCTTTTTATTTGGAATAGGATATCTAATCCATTTTAAAAATTTATTTAAAGGTTTATAATTAATAACCAATCTAGGAATACCACGTTCTTGTTTAGCTGCTTTATTGACATAAAAAGTAGTGCAAGACCAAGATGACTTTGAAGGTTTTATCAAACCCTTTTGTAAAAGACTATCAATCTCTTTTTTGCAAAATTTCACTAACTCAGCATTCATTTGACATGGTCGTGACTTAGTGGGAATATCATTTTCACAAAAGCTGTCCTCATATGGTAAAGTCACAATATGCTTTTTCTGATTCCAAAAAGCACTTCGGTGGTCGGCACAAATATCAATAGCCATTTGTTCATAAATCAATTTGATTTTTTCCTGTACTTTAGCAGGACGGAGTGTATCAACAATGTTCATACTGTAAATTTTCATTTGTAAAGAATCATATGCCTTTGTTTCATATGGATCAAAGTATTGATGTCTCTAGTTACTAGTTCAGTTATGAAATCAAATTTTATGGTAGTACCATTAAAACTAGCTATGAAGCCATTTGAATCTATTTTTGAAAAGGGATAAATGGTATTTATAAAAGGGGTTCCAAGTATAATTGGAGGATGTATTTGATTTTCCACTAAAAAGAAAAAATGAGGAATGCACACATTATCTTGGCAAATATGAGTATTAGATAATTTATACTTTATATCTAATGCATGATTAGAAGCTGATTTAACAACTTGATTAATTTTTTCAAAAAACCAAGAAGGGATTAATCCTTCTTGAATACAACTAACATTTGCTCCACTATCGATCATTGCAGTGCTAGAGATTTTAAAATCGTGATTAATTAAAAGAGTAAATTTAATGTACCATCGATGTGCAGTTACAATCTGCATCATTCCCATAAAACTGTCTTGTTTTGAGCTAATAGGAATCTCATCATCTTTACCTTTATCAACTATACCTTTTCCTTTATCAGTAGGCGGTGTTGAGGGAGGAGAATCATCATTCTCGTCATTCTCTAATTGAGAAATTCTCTGATCATGAATCATTTGATTCTGTTTGAGAGATTTAATCTCATTTGTAAGTTTTTCAACTTCAGTTTTTAAATCATCAAGAGAAGTATGTCTAATTTAAATATCGTGATTGCCTTTTTTCTCAAGACGAGTAAAAACTTCTTTTAAAGAATAAGGATTTGAATCTATAATATCAATCTTCTTCGGGTTTTCAAAAGATTTTTAAGAAGAAGAAGGTTTAGAAGAAGATATTTCTAAAATTTTGTTTTTATGTTTTTCATTAGAAACTTCTTTTAATAGTTCAATCACATTATCAGAAGTTATCATATCAAATTTTAAATCTTCAAACTGAGATTGAATTTTATAAAATTCATCCTGTTCACACGTACAAGTATCACCTGCACAATTAACACAAGCTTTTGAGCCAAAGTCAATATCATAATTATCATTACCACTACTGTCATAACCGTGTTCTAAACATGTTCAATAATAATCTGATTCAGATCCTGAAGTGTATAACAAACCATAGACTTTGTCACGAGTGTCTTTGTCAAGTCCTAAAGACTTAATCTTTTCAAGCTTACAATTTGGAACAATGTGTCCATACTTGCCACACTTATAACATTTGATGTCCTTTAATTCTCTCTTAGAGAAATTTCTTGCAAATCTGGTAGACTTGCGGTGAGCTTTCTTAGCTTCATGCTTTTCTTTTGACAGTTTTGAACGACGATGTCTTCTATGAGAATTCCTTGAATCCTTCTTATCAAAATACTTCTTCTTCTCTTTATCTTGGGAGGGTCCTTCCATTCCAAGTTGGGTACAGAAATCTCCTAATTGGGATTTTTCTGACTTCTGGTTTCTTTTCACATGTTGAGCTAATTTTAACTCATTGCATAAGCTTAAACCTTTTTGAGTGCATGTACCTATCAGCTTACCATATGTGTAATTATCATAAGGAATCTCAGAAAGATATCCTCTTAGGGTCTTCTTAACCCTTTCAGCAAATAATGGGGGAAGTCCATCTATAAACTTTGCTTTCCAATAACTTATTTTACTTTCTCGTAGATCCATTACTCTACTTAAGAAAGTATCCTTATACCACCTAAATTCTCCCAGATGTCTACATTTAAGACCATTCAGAAGGGTGCGAAGTGTCTCATTTTGATTGCAAAATTTTTTATTGAAATGTTCTAGAATAGTAAGAACTAAAGTATAAATTGCATCTTATTTAACTTTTTTAACAACCTGTTCTACTAGGTTACCATTTTCACCAGTGACCATTTCAACTTTTACCTCTTCTTTGGAGGCACTAGTAATCGCCTGTTTAACCTCAGGAGATAGGAAATTATCCCACCAGCCACGAAGTTGTCCTGTAAATCCAGCAATAATCATCTTACAGGTAGCATGGTCTGAGTTATTATTCGTATGTCTACAAATAGAAGAATACATTAGCATACGATGTACCATAATTGAGACCTGTCTTTCAGTTAGGCCATCAAGATTCCATTCATACACCTCATTTCCACTATATGACGTGTTAGTCTGATTCCAATCTTTTTCTTCTATGAGAACATCTTGAGGAGTTGGACGAGGGTAATAATACGTCATCATAGCAGTGATAGTAGCATAGCCACCTTTACTAACAACGCTTTGTTGGTTGCGATATCTGGATTTAAACCGTCTAGAATTAACTTTAGAGGCTTCCAAATTATTATTTCCAGAATATTGATTTTAGATTTTATTAATTTCTGAAATATCATTTGATAAACCAATTGGTCTAATGGTCAAACCAGAAATATTTTTATCAATAAGACTTTCTAAATCATTGAAAGATTTTATTTTAAAATCAGTAGTATCAATAGGTTGCTGAATATGCATTGGAACATTAATAGTAGTTTTACTATTAGAAGTAGAAGCAATATCCTTTTGTGAGGTTTTATAAAAACCCTTTATTAAAATAATTAATTCATCTAATTGTTTATCAAGAGAACTAAAGTTCTCTCTTAACACCATAACATACAAACTCAAATAATTATTTTGAGCAATTATATTATTTATTTTATTAATAGTAATCTGGGGAACATCACTTTGAATAAACTTTTGAAAATCAGAAAAAGTTAATCCAATACTATTAGGTAATACAAAAGGTGCTTGAGAAGGTAATGGCCTTAGTTATCGTTCAATTACTCTCCTTAAAAGTCCTTTCTATAACCTTAATATATAAAGGTAAATAAGTGGTTATAGACCATGGAACAAAATAAATAATTTTATTATGTAAAGCACAAGTTTCATTGAATTCTTGTGAAATATTATTTAAATCATTTTTGCTATAAGCTTCAAAAAACCAAGTTTTAAACTTGTTCCATTTTTCTTTTGAAATTCCTTTTGAATGTGTTTACTTGCCAGGGAACCTGGACTAAAATCAATTTGACGACTCAACATAATTTACACATCATTTGGGTTGGACGTTTCATTAACGTCAAAATCCATATCAGATGGAGTAGGTTCCAGATCAGAAAACTTATCAGTCGCTTGAATAATATTTGTCTTAGGGTCCATTTTTACCCGCTCAACCATTCTTTCACTCAAAGTATCACTTAGAGCATGCAAGGATAAATGCCTACTTCTTGCTAGACCATAAATAGGAATATCAGGAGTAATAGGGGAAATATGTTGTATTTCAGGTAGAGATCTATAACCTGAAAATGATCGCCTATTATAAACAGGAGATATATCAAGCAATTGGATACATATCCTACCATCAGGATTCTGAGTAATATGAGAATATTCACTATTAGTGGCTTCATCTATGACTTGGCTTGGGGATATAACCGAATTTAAAGTCCATGTAGTTGGGAAATTAATTTCTTCCCACTTAATAGGTCTCCTTGTAGTGACCTTAGACTTTGTAAAATTGGTTTCCACCAGAATAGTTTGGTTAGAAGTATCATAAATTTTACATCTAGGATTCAACGTAGATAACAACTTATAATATATTCTATAAGACAAACATATAAGTTCGGATCCAAGAGCATAATTATAACCATGCCTTTTGACATTTAATGTCAAAGCATCAAGTATATTAATATCAGATAGAGACAATTGAATATTAGGTTGTGTATTAGAATAAACTTGACCATATGCCACAATAGATTCAATTGGACCCATCAATGATCGTCTAAAATTCAAATTTCTAGCATCTCTTAAGGCTGCTAAAAAGGTTTCCGGTAACTCTTTAAGAGTTAAAGGTTTAAAAGCAATTTGAACCATGCCAATATGTAATATGATATTATAATACATTTTCAAATTAAATTAGTAATAGGATTTTTTAAGAAGTATATCCTAAAAGTATTAGGATTACATGACTAAATATATGTGCATATTCTGAAAATAATTATATTAAAAGGAAACCTAACGTGTTCCTAAAGGTATTAGGTTTACATGCTAACATGTAGTATTATATGTTTATGTCCGAAATTAATTATACTAATAAGTTCCCTAAAGGTAATCATCTAGGATTCGTAACGTGTTGTATGTCCTAAAACTAATAGGATTACAAGGCTAATGTTTAGAATTCCGATTATGTCCTTTTATTGTGAGTTATTATGTTTAATATTATAAGGTTGTATTTGTAAATCGATATTGTATCCATGCTTTTATAATAATATAGATGTATATACAAAATGATTCCATGTTTGGCATGGCTGCTTGTTGTCATTTAATTCATATATAAGGGCATTGTTATTTTATATTATATAATATAAGTGAACAAGGTGTACGAACACTACTCTAGACAGTTGTATGTAGTGAAAAGTGAATTGTACTGATTGCTTGGAACTATCTAATTGGTCATTGAGTTTCTTTGACACGTGTATTGCACTGCCCTTCAATTTCCGTCTTTTGAGTGATATCGTGTTTTACTTGTCACGACTCAGAATTCATTATAGGCCATGATAGCACCTAACACCACTGTCAGGCAAGCCAACATTAATTTATCAATTTATTTACTCATTTTACTACTTTCGATATCATAATCTCCATTACCTAAATAGTATAGAATGGAATTTACAGGGTAAATAATAACTACATGAACTACAGTAAGGCATAACCAGTAGGAAGTCCCAAAATCCGATTTTACAAGTGCATGAGCATTTTCTATAGAGTACAATAATAATACAATATATGTCCCGAATGTAGTAAGATAGGATAAATTAAACAGTACAACGGAGACTTGGTGGACTACAATGTGTATCTTGGAATGCAGCTCACATAAAGTCTCTTCGACAGGTGCGCTTACGCTCCAAGGTGATCATCAAATGAACCTGTCAGATTTTGCACATTTAATTCAGAGATGCAACATGAGTACGTATATCAACGTGTACCCAGTAAGTATCTAGCCTAACCCCGGAGAAGTAGTGACGATGGGTCAACATCGATACTTAGTAAAGGTCTAATAAAATAATATAATAAAAGAAAAGCATATGTGAGGCATACGACAATGATGGGGTAAGTCTGTAAGTTACATAATCTTTTAATTTATTCTTTCAAAGCATAAATTTTAAATCTTGTATTGTACCTTAACATATCAGAAAAAGGTCAAGTGTCATTATCAAATAAGTAAGGAATACCATATAATATGCGAGCGTCGCTGGAAGGTTTATCTCGTGAACATTCGGAGTACTAGCGATATAAAGCACGATTTTTGCCGAGGCCGCTCTGTCCGATCCAGAATCTTCCTAGGGATGTGCGGCACGATCCATAGATGCATCTATATACTGCCGAGGCGTTCGACCCGCTCCACAAGAAAAGAAAGGAAGTTACCGAATTACGAGACACATGTTTACAGTATCGTACATGAGCATAAAATGGAGATAATCTTTACTGTTTTTCAAATAACTCGTCCACAACTCAAACTGTTAAGGCTTGGCCTAGTAGACATATATTAATTTCTAAATCAAATTTAATTTATAAATTCAATTAATTAATCCAACAAAATAATTCAAATATTACATGGTAAGATCCTAAGTCTATCCGAACATAAACATGCTTTAGCTACGTACGGCCTCTCGTCACCTTGTCCGTATGTAGCACCCACAACCAGTTGCACATAACAATAAATATCACCTGCAGGGTAGTTTTCCCCTCACAAGGTTAGACAGGAGATTTACCTCGCTACGAAGTTCCATAACCGGCTACAACACTTCTCTAACACCGCAACTCAAAGTCAAATGTTTGTAACTAGTCAAACAAGTGAAAAATCAATCAAAATATTATCCAATTCTTACAATTTAACAATTTATAATGATTCCTAACTCCGCTCGAAAAGTCAATAAAGTCCACCCTCAAGCACACGTGCCCGGATTTTGAAAATTATCGAAAATAATTATTACCCATAACTTATATAGTTTATATTCTGAAAATTATCCAATTTCTCCCATGAATTGACCCTCAAACCAAGGATTTATCATCTCATAACTTTGGGGCTCAAGATCTCAATTTCTACAATCAAAATACGGATATAAAATAATGAACAACGAAAATAATCACGGAGAAAAATCAAAATAAATGTCATATATTTACCCCCTTGTTGAGATGAGAATAACACAACGAATATCACCTCAAACGGAGCTCTAGAACTCAAGATATGCTCAAAATACTAAAATTCTCGGTCTGCCCATTTAAACACTATCCAAGCGATTTTTGTTCTTCGCCTTCGCGGAAAAAAATCGCGCTCGCGAAGAGAAATTTTTCGCGTTGACCAGTCAGCCCAAATTTCCTTGTTGGTGTTCGTGGGACCTCCCTCGCGTTCGAGAAAAACAATGTCCGCACAAGAAACCATCAATCTTTCCTGACACGAAAATGGTCTTAACTCTCTCGTACGACATTGAAATTCGACCATTCTTGTTGCTATGGATCTATAATTACGATATGGATATAATGGTTCAATTAAATAACAAATAAAAATGTTGTTTTTTCAATATGATACCCTTTATGTCCAAAGAAACGACGTTGAAACATCAAATAAGAGCGCGATACAACCCAAACACATCCGAAACACACCCGAGGTCCCCGGGATCCCGTCCAATTACAAAAACCAGTCCCAAAATATATCACGAACCCACTCGAGGCCTCAAATCACACCAAACAACATCAAAATCATTAATTGAGATCAAATCCTCTCTTAACTTTCAAACATTCAAACTTCGACGAACACGTCTGAATTGCACTTAAACATTCCGGAATGACGAAAAACTGTATGTACAAGTCATAAATCACGATACGAACCTATTCCAAGGCTCAGAACCCAAATGGATATCGATGACACCAAAGTCCACTTCAAACCAAACTTAGGAAATTCAAAAACCTTCGAATTGACAACCTTCCACAATAAGTAGCGAAGTGTTCCCGGATGATCCAATACTCAACCTGAACATACGCCTAATTTCAAAATTATCATACGAACCTATTAGAACCTTCAAATCTCGATTCCGAGGTCATTTACTCAAAAAGTCAAACCTTAGTCAACTTTTCCAACTTAAAACTTCCGAAATTAGAATTATCTTTCCAAATAACTCTAAACTTCCCAAAATTTATTTCTGACCATGCGTACAAGTTGTAATACATTAAGTGAAGCTACTCAAGGTCTGAAACCACCGAACAATGCACTAGAGCTCAAAACGACCAGTCAGGTCATTACATTCTCCTCCACTTAAACATACTTTCGTCCTCGAACGTGATAAGGACTGCTCTGGAGTTGTCCAAAATTAGTGTTTAATACATCGTGCACCTACCCCTGCCACCACAACCCAGCCAAACACATTAGCTCGAGTCAGACTGGAGATCCTCCCTTTCATTTAGCTGATAAGCCTTAGAACCAAATTCCAACCTCTGAATTTCTGTACAAGACATGTTGCTAACATTTGAAAAATGTACGAATCACCACACACTGTACTAAAACATGATCATGCACCTATGCTGAAATCACACCATGCACCACATAAGTCGGCTGCTTATAATAACATCCTTCGACGACAATAGCTATAGTTGCATGAATCCGATGCCCGCAATACACCCCATAACACATATAAGCCTTGTTCCAATTCTTGCGGTACTTCCACGATGAAAGAGATGTGTAGGAACTTATAACCACCTGCTGAATCAATAAATCATGGAGTCTCTCCTCCGGACAAGAACTATTACCCATTATGAACTAAATAACGATATTTTCTCTTAAATATGCCATGCATAACTTCGATCGCAATGATCCTAGGTCCACTAACATCGTCTCACCCAGTACAAGATGCTCAGGCAATATGCCATCTCAACATCAAACAAAAATCTCATATGACTCCATCAATGCGCCGATAAGATACAACTTGAATACGATATTTAAGGAAAAATGAACTCTGGAAAAGAACTACCTAGCCCGCGTAACGAATAAAACGGTCAAAAAATTGCTGTGAACGTACCCGAGAGTTAAAAAACAAAACACAAGAATAAATATAGGGAATCGTACTCAACATCTCGCTGTTGCAGCGTGCAATGCGTTCCACACATGATACCATTGCGGTGTCCAACCCGATCCAAACAACATACCCGTGGCGGCGTACCACCCGATCCGAACATAACATCAAGAAGAAAAACACACACATCAAGCTGTAACACTTATACTCACGAAATGCTCGAATATCGACCACAAGCACGCCAAGTGCATAACGAACTCTGGGGAGAGAGATAGTGCCATACGCTAAAAAACCCAAGCACAACTAAGGTGCGATATATGATTTGCATTTCGAGAGCCATCCTACTCATATAACACCACAAGCTACGCGAAACCTCAACACATGTGCAAATAATCAAGTCGTCTAACAACTCACATAGCACAATAGAGATCTACATGGAATAGCTGACGACATGAATAACATCCAATGCCCAGCGACTCCTGTGTTACCAATGCTAAGACGAACAAACACATCCGACTTGACGTAGAGCACACATTCACATTTAGACCCATCAACAGACCTCAAGACGATTCTAATCATACCATATTGGGCTAATAACCTTTCAAGGATCCACAATAACCTTTTTTTTTTCATGACATATCAGAACAACCGTCAAATCCAAAACACACTCACACGGTCCACAACCCAAAGAATAGAACATCTCTCAGGCATATACTCTCGCATTTGTGATATTAACATAACCTCCATACTTGGTTTAAATCTTTAACAATCAAGTGACTAACATGTCACACTTATACAAATCTCCACATGGGTACGGTCCCACGACCTTCCGCCCAGGTAGCAAGGTCACTATCCATACCACCAACCGTACTAATTATGTAAAGCAAATCAAGAATCCGCAAATCAATACACCAATCCTCTTACACAGAATGCCGTTCTCAGGTGACACTAAAGAAAATGCCAGCTTACTTTAAACATATGAATTCTTCCCTATCCATCCGAGCTTGTGACATTCTTGCCAACATCGAATCGCAACCTTGATCGTAAACCTTCAAATTCTCATGCTGCTCACTACACCTATCATACCGCTACGCGAGAATAAAAGAATTCATCATAACCCCTGAACTACTAGTGGAACAAACACTTCATTGTCTATAAATCCTTCATTTAACTCATTTCAGAAGAACCATTGCAACACGCAATAGAATTTCCTTAAGCACAGAAAATACAAACCTCAAGTTGTGGTGTAAATCGCCATAAATTTTTTGGAATCCATTTACACAACAAGGCCATTGGAATAAAATACCTCCCAAATTAATAAAATTATGGTGGATGTCAAGCTCTCACATACAACCAAAAATCACATGTATAACTTAACATGCCGAAGGAACTGATCATTGCCACAATCATGCTAATTCAACCATTACTAACGACCCCAACTTCTTCCAATTTAATCTTTACTTGCCTTAGAAATAATAATAGCTCCATTCAAAACATAAAAAACTCGATTCGCACTCATCCTGAGTGACCCGAATCGCGAGACCGCATCGTCTCAGTACCCCTGACTCATCTCATACCCTTCTCAAGCGCACAATAGCATCTCCAACTGGTACACTCATTCTGCAAGACCTTCCACAAATTCAAAGCTATTTCTTCCTTTCCTCCACTACTGGACCGCATACCCGATGATAACATAGATCATTCCAAGTTCCGTTTGTAATCCACTATGAAAGTTCGATCTTTAACCACACAACGAACCCGAAATCCTTAAGCCTTGCACTTTAATTCTTGAACCCCCTAGAACTACTATTGAGAGTCACTCGCTCTGACCTGGTCTCAAATATAATCAAACTTCAACGCTCTATTAGCACATGAGCACTCCCAAATAACCAACCGGACGAATTCCTTTCCTTGTACATCATATCCACAAGAAGCATAAACTCTGAGTCTTCCCAAACCTACGCATGAATCAATAAGGCGAAATATAGCACATATTCATCAATTTCTTTTCTCGAATTATTCTTGATATTTTCTTTTCTTAGTCATAAATAATCCACCAACGCATCATAACCAGAAATCGCACAAGCAGACAACCACGCGGTCCAATCATAGATGGTGGGGCTCCCCCACTTAGCTTTAAGTTACCATCGTCTAATGTAGAGCCCACAAAGATTCCTCCTTCTAAATTATCATGATCTCGCACCGTTACACCCGCCAAATTCTAGAAACCTCATGTTAAACTTTTCGTAAAACATCTTGAATTATTAGCCAAAATTGCCTGTTGGACCTCCCACTTGATAGTAAGTAGAACTCTTTGAAAAAGCTTCATCAATATCACGCAATCGCTAACCTTCTCACATGAGATAACCCATCTGTGGAATTCCTTACCGACATTTTCTAACGACGCTGCATTGGGTACAACTACCACGTAATGAGTAAATTATCCTGAGCTCATGCTTGTCCTCCAATTGTATAAGTCTGTTCCTTCCCCATTGACATCAACTGAAATTTCAATAATGCCTTTAGAACTCAATTCATATTGCATCTTAAACGATAAATCAATATTCACACGCCTCTTCATTTCAAGCAAACTCCTTTCTGCCATACTCAATCGTTCTTCGTACAGTGACCATCATTCCAAATAAAATCCATAGACCAAATCACCTTCCATCACCACTCCCAAACTGTTCTATACTTTCTCAAGGTATGTGGCTATCCTACCACAAAGTCCATATGATAATCTGTCACACTTACTTCGGTTAAACCATTTCCTTTAAGCCACTTCTCAACATCTGATTTTCATACTTGACCTGGTAGTACTTCAACCACCACGAAACATTTCCCACCATGTCCTTCCTCATGCATCGCTGCCCAAATGTTGCATCAAATCAAAATCCATCCCTATAGCACCTGAAATAACAAATTTCTCCCAGCTCTAAACCTCCTGAAAGATCATCTTTCTCCAACCATCATGACAGTTATGTAAGATAATATTTATTTCAGATTCGGGCACACAACTTCTCATTAACCGATCGGTACAATATTTGGATAGAAATGGCTCATCCCACACATATGATCTCACATCATGCAAGAACTTCTTTTTAGCATAAGGTTAAACACCAGGCGGTATTTCTCCACTTTCCATATAGTTTACAAAATCTGCATACCATGGCACATCCCCAGCAGTAACGACCAACAATTGCTCATGCGAGAAGGTTTTGTTGATGACATCTACCTCAGCTACTTGATTCTTAGTTTCTAACCTGGACAAGTGATCAGCCACTTGATTCTCTGTTCCTTTACAGTCTCGGATCTCCAAGTCAAATTCCTAAAAGAGTAAATCCCAATGGATTAGCCTTGGTTTATCATCTTCCTATTTGAGAAAATACATGATGGCTGCATGATATGTGTAGATAATGACTTTGATGCCAACCAAATAGGCATGCAATTTTTCGAACGCCCACGCTACAGCAAGCAACCCATCTTTTTTCACAATATAATTTATTTGAGCAGGAGTTAGAGTCTTGCTTGCGTAGTAAACAGAGTAAAATATTTTGCTCCTCTGGAACAACATGACCCCAATTGCACCATCACTAACGTCACACATCGGCTCAAATGGCTCTTTCGAGTCATGAGCCACAACGGTTGTTACACTCACTAACTTCCTTTTCAGCTCCTCGAATGCTTTCAGACAAGCATCGTCAAACTTGAATGGCACATCCTTCTCTAACAACCTGCACAATGGAGAGGAAATTTTTGAGAAATCCTATATAAATCGACAATAAAAACCTGCATATCCCAGAAAACTCCTAACTTCTTTCACCGTAATCGGTGGTGGCAACTTTTCAATTGCGTCCACCTTAGCCTTGTTAACTTCCAGTCCACCTTAGCCTTATCCCATCACTATACCTTCACATACCATAAAATGACACTTTTCCCTATTCAGTACCAGATTAGTCCATTCACACCTAGCAAGCACTTTAGCAAGATTGATCAAGCATTCATTAAAAGAAGAACCAAACACAGAAAAATCTTCCATAAAGACCTCCACAAACTGTTCCACCATATCGGTGAAAATACCTATTATACACCTTTAAAAAGTCGTAGGTGTATTACATAACCCAAATGGCATTCTCTTAAATGCATAAGTGACATAAGAGCATGTAAAAGTGGTCTTTTCTTGATCTTTCGGGGTAATAACAGTCTGATTATACCCCGAATAGTCGTCAAGGAAACAATAGTATTCCTGTCCAGCAAACCTATCAAGCAATTTATCAATGAAGGGGAGATGGAAGTGATTTTTTCGTGTAGCATTATTCAACTTCCTATAATCTATGCATGTTCGCCAACCAGTCACTGTACTAGGTGGGATTCATTCATTTTGTTCATTCACTACAACAGTCATACCCCCTTTTTAGGTACACATTGAAAAGGGCTTACCCACTTACTATCGGAGATAGGAAATACTATACCCACGTTGAGCCACTTAATCACTTCTTTTCTTACCACATCTTTCATGATTGGATTTAGGCGGCATTGATGTTCTACGCTAGGCTTGTGCCCCTCATCCATGAGTATTTTGTGCATGCAGAATGCAAGGCTAATACCCTATATGTTAGTCATTGTCTAACCAATGGCATGCTTGTGCTCCCTCAGCACCGTTACAAGCTTTTCTTCCTGTAATTTAGACAAATGAGAGGAAACAGTCACAGGTAAAATGTTAGAACTTCCCAGATATGCATTATGAAGATGATATGTTAAGGTTTTAAGTTCAAGTTTTCGAGCATCCTCAACTGAGGGTTTAGGTGGCGGGCCGATTAGCCTATCCAAAGGCTCAAATTGGGATCTTTCTCTTATGTATTTGCAAGATACAACCAGAATTCGCAACATCTCCTCAACCTCTTCTTGAAGTTCCAATTGATTGAACTACATCGATTCCTTTTCTAGTGCATATTCTTTAAGAACACTTGGCTCTATGGCTGGTTCATTTATCTCCACCACATAGTTCATGACCAGGTCCTTGTAATGACGAGGTAACTGAATGGATCAATATACATTGAAGACTACTTCTTTATTGTCCACCCTCAGGATCATCTTACCTTCTCGGACTCTAATAATTGCATCTCCAGTGGCAAAGAGAGGCCCTAACATGATGGTAGGAACTAACTCATCAGCCTCGTAGTGTAGAATGATAAAATCAGCAGTGAAAATAACCATCCCAATCTACAGCAAGACGTTATCAATTACCCACTCAGGATAAATATAAGATCTATCAGCTAATTGTAGCATCACATGGAGGTTCTCGGAGCTCCTAAGCCTAATTGTTTGAACACTGACAATCACATCAGATTGATACTTGCACCCAAATCACACAAGGCTCTACCCACATCAATTTCTCAAATCCTCATCGGGATGGTAAACCTACCCGAATACTTAAGCTTTTGTGGAAGCTTATGTTGAATCTGGAAGTGCACTCCTCAGTAAGTGGGATGGTCTCAAACTCACTTAACCTCCTTTTATTTTCCGCTATATCATTAATATATTTTGCATATTTTAGGATCTCACAGAGCATGTCCACCAAAGGGATGTTCAAGTGTATATGCTTCAGCATATCTAGAAATTTTTGAAACATGTGGTCATCATTCTTATTTCCCAGTCTTTGAGGAAAAGGGGTGGCACCCTCTCTAATATATGATCATAATGTGTTTTGTTTCTCTCATCTACCTCTACAGGGTTTGGCGCTCTTTCTTTTTTTAGCCGAGACTGCTCCCTTTTCTTCTTATGCTCTTTTACCAACTCTCTCACATTTCTCAATGTCACTGCATTTACTTGAGGATTTTTCTCTGTATCACTTGGGAGAGCCCCCACATGTCCAATATTCTGATTGTTAGCAATTTGCCCAAACTGCCTCTCTAGATTTCTAAACTCTATGCGCAATTGTTGATTCTCAGTCCTAACTTGTTGATTGTCTATCAAGAGCTTTTTCATCATGTTAGTCAAAATCTATTATGCTTGTTGTGGGGGTTTAGGTTTCTGATTGTAATTAGCTTGAGGCCTGTTATTCTGATTTTCACCCCAAGAGAAGTTAGGATGATTCCTCCAGTTCAGATTGTGTGTTACCATATTGAGCATTTTGATTCATCAGCCCTCTATCTTGTTGTCCCACATAGTAGATGGATTCAGGATTCACGAGGCATATGTCACTTGTGTGACCTTAATCACATAACTCGCAGCAAGTAGACATCCGTTGCACATGCGACATCTGTTGTGCTTGGTGCATTGTCATTTTATTCATCTGATTTGATAATCTTGTTATATCTGCCCTCATGGATGGGAAATCATCAAGCTCAATCACACCTGCTGCCTTTTGTTTAAGTGCTCTTCGTGGTTACCCATCTCCTTGACAATTATTTCATTAGCAGTGAAATTTTTTAGCAGGATCTGGATTTCACTATACGGTCTTGCCATGAAATTACCTCCACATGCTGAGTCAAGATTCATCTTTGATGTCACGTCCAACCCATCAATGAAAGTGTGACCCAACACCTCATCAGTCTGGCAATGATGTGGGTTGTCTCCGAGTAACTTCATGCATATTTCCCAAGCTTGACGAAGAGGCTTGCCATTTCGTTGTTGAAACCAAAGAATCTGGCTCCTCAGCGACTTTGTTTTCTTAGTGTGAAAAAACATGATTAAGAATTTTCTTGCTAGATCATCCAAAGTGTGGATAGAGTTCGCAGACTCCTTTTGCAACCATTCCTTAGCTCCCCCCAACAATGAAAAGGGAAACAATATTAGCCAGACATAGTACTTGGAAACGTTTAGATAATTGTAAGTGTTCGTAATTTTCAGGAAGTTCTGAATATGCCTCTACGGGTCTTCATAAGATAGACCCGTATATCTCTATTGGCTGTGGTTAAACTATAATCACAATAACTTTCTATTGGTTGTGGTTAAACTACAATGTCCAAATCTCTTTCTGTTATAGTTCTAGCTTCGACTTCTCTTCTCACTATGTGAAGTGTTCGTTCGATTTAAGGATCAAAGGGAAGGACATTGTTTGCGCTTCTACTCCTCCGCATTCAAGAGAATATTATTGTGTTATCGCGAATAAAGAAAAATAAAAGTTAAAACTTTAACAAATAACGAATAAAAGCTTAACTTAACAAAACAATCAATAACTAAGTCCCCGGAAACGGTGCTAAAAACTTGTCAAGTACATGCAAGTATACGTGGCTGTCAAGTAATAATGTGACTCGAAAGTCGAATGTCGGACCCACGGAGACTTAGATCAGTCGTTAACTAAGCAAACTACAATCAGTTCATTATCCAAGATAATCAGGAGTGATGTTTTTCCATTAACCTACTATTGCAGATATTAAACAAGTAACAACTAATTTATCAAGAATGCAAATGTGTATGATGAGATTTTAGTTCAGAGGAGATGAAAATTCCAGGGTTGTTGTTGGTTTATAAATCCTATTAAGTTCAATAATCACACTTGGTAATCCGGCTTCTAATTAACCAGATCTTTATATGAATAACATGTTCCCACAATACTATTCGCCTGTCTATAATATATCAATCATATATTCCTGTGGTATTGAGTCTATCATGAATGAATATAATGTGATATTTAACTAAGCAAGACTGTTAGGTATATTCCTATCCTAACCACGAAATCTTTTCCTAAGTCACGGGTTAAGAAACAAACCCTCTTTAATTCTACTCTTATCTAAATACGACTTTCTCAAGTATAGCATAGATAGTAGGGTGAGTTGGTAACTACAACAATTCATAAGTTAAAACTAGAATTAAAGAAATAACCACGAGATGATAATCCAAATTAACGAAGATGTAATTAATAAACGTTACTAATTATGTCAACCACACCCTTAGAAACTAGAGTGCTTAGCCACCCATGTTCACAGTAACAAGTTTTCAAGTACTTTGCATAAACAAATTACAAAGGAAAGATGAAGGAATGAAGAACTCAATAATTTTCTCCTCCAAATAATGTTCCCAAAGTCTTCTCTCCTTCCAAAATAGTCTCCTTATGTTTAAGGTATGTCAAAAGTTCTCAAAATAATGTTTTACATGTATTTATACTAAGTAGGGTTGGGCCCAAATGAAACCACCTTCTGCTACGCGAAATAGGATTGTTACTCTGTAAAACATGCACAGGAATGACGCACCACGCGTGGTGGTAGTGGGGTTTGTTAGAGAACGAGAAAAATTGAAAACATCAGAAAATAGGCAGTCGCGGCGTGCTGAGTGCCGGTCCACGTCCTGCGGTTGTGGTGGATTCTCAGAGTCTGCCTTTTTGCTTTGTTTTTGAAGTCCAGACATGGTTATCGACCCCCGAACGCGATCCCGGCTTAATCTATTGGGCTTTTACTCCGACTTTAAATATCCAAATAGCTCGAATTCCATAACATCTACATGGCGTGAAATCACTCCTGCAAGGCATAAAACACGTAATTAGTGGCAAACACTAGCGATTAATGCTCAAACTCAATTAAAGTGTGAGATAAGAGACTAAAATACGTAATTGTAGTCTATCATCACATGAATTTTGTGCAATGAACAAAAGTAGAGATGTTTCTATGGGGAGTTCTATAGCTTTATCTGTTTTGATGTTCAAGTAGTTCGTTGTGTTTATGCTTTAAGTTACACTATGTACATGAGTACTTCCTCCTGTCAGATAGAAGCTTTTCAAAGGGTTCTTCGCTTCCAGATCTACTTGTTCGATACCGCTTCCCGTATTTGTAAATATAATCCTCTTACCGCTCTTATGGATAAATCGGTCAACTGTAGAAACTGGCCAATTGCTATCAACCGGTATCGGTACAACCACGAATCTCTTGTTTTCTTTGTTTACAACTGACCTTACTTAAATAAATAGGAGATCCTGCTTGAGAGTCATATCCCTGTTTCCCCCTTTTTTCGGCTTCTCTTCTGCTTTAAAGCTTGTGTATGTCTTACTGGTTGGTTAGTTCTGGTTCGGAGTGGTGTTAGAGTGAATTGAGACACTTAGTCTCTTAATTGGAAGCTTAAGATGGAAAAGTCGACTGGATGTCGACTTGTGTGTAAACAATATCGGATTTGAATTTTGAAGATTTGGTGAGCTCTGTTAGGTGATTTTGGATTTAGGAGCGCGACCATAACATGATTTTGAGGTCCGTAGTAGAATTAGGCTTGAATTGGCAAAAGTTAGAGTTTTGGCGATTTTGGCTGGCAGTGGAAAATTTGATATCGGGATTAGATTGGATTTCCGGAATTAGGAGTAGGTTCGTGTTGTCATTATGAATTTGTGTGAAAATTTTGAGGTCAACTGGACGTGATTTTTTTAGGTTTCGACGTCATTTGTATAATTCAGAAATGTCAAAGTTCATAGGCTTGAATCCGTGTGTAATTCGTGTTTTCGATATTATTTTGAGGACTCGACTAAGCTCGTATCGGGTTATAAGACTTGTTGGTATGTTTGGCTGAGGTTCTAAGGTCCTCGAGGTGATTTCAGGTGGTTAACAGTTTGATTTGAGTTGAGGATTTGCAGCTAAACTGCTGCTGCTACTGGTGTGACTGCACCTGCGGAGTGGGTACCGCAGGTGCGAGCCTGCAGAAGCGAGGCAGGAATTGAAGATGCGACTAAGGAAGAACTGAGCAGAGGGCGTAGGTGAGATGGAGTTTTGGCACCTGTGATGGTCGCTGAAGTGGACTTTAAGGCGCAAGTACGAATTTAGACTGCAGGTGCGATGTGTCTCCTCCACCCGCGAAGAGTTCAGATGCGGTCTCTAGATCGCAAAAGTGGAGGCACTACTTAAGTGATTTTACGAAAAAGCGGACCTTTGTCCGCATATGCTACTCCGCGGATATAGAAATAGAGCTGCAGGTGCGAAAAGCCTGGGCATAGCATATATAAACGGGACTTTGAGATTTTTCACGTTTTAGAACACGGATTTTTCAGGATTTTGAGGTAAGTTCCTTGTTCCTATTTATCTTCAATAATGGTGTTTACACACTGATTTTACACCTACTTTATGTGTTTTTGAGGTGAGATTTGGGAGATTAGGGCTTGAGAATTAGAGAGGGAACTTTGGGGTTTTGGAAGGGCAAATGATGTCGGATTTTGATAAATTTGGTATGGTTAGACTCGTGAGTGAATGGGCTTTCGGGTTTCGTGGCTTTTGTCGGCATTCAAAACGCGGGACCAGGTTGAGCCAATTTAGGATTTTAGGTTATAATTCAGTAGTTTTCTTGTAGTATTGATCCCTTTAGCCTATATTGATTATCTCGTACTGCTTGTGACTAGATTCAGAGCATTTGGAGACCGATTCGAGGGGCAAGGGATTTTTGGAGTAGGATTTCTGCGCGGTTGAGCTATGTAACAGTCTTAAATTTTGTTGAGGGTATGAAACCCCGAAAATTGGTATGATGTGGTTAGTTGGAGGTGACGCCCATGCTAGATGACAGGCGTGTGAGCGTGCACCATGAGGAATTATGACTTGGTCCATTCTATGAGGTTGTAAAGCCGAATATCCTATTGTTTGTTACATGTCTTTCTTGTCTTTTAGAAATTTGGCCGCCTTTCACGTTAGAAACCATGCTTAGGGCATATAATATCACTATTGGGACCCGCAATGGTCATATTCTTGTTGAATTCACTGCTAATTGGTGTCTTATACTCAGTAACAGTGTTACTTGTGTATCGTATCTCCATTCCCTATCACTTATGGTTAATACTTGTTTTTATCTCTATTTGGGCTGAATATTATGATTTTCTATTAGCCCACGACGCTGGAGAGGTTAGTGAGTGAGATAGCGCATGAGTGCCGAGTTGTGAGCTATGTGAGGTATATGGATTGGGTTGCACGCCGCAACAAGATTTATGGACATACTTATATATTATGGATCGGGTTGCACACCTCAACGAGCGTTAGGGCTACTTATGTATTATGGATGGGGCTGCACGCCGCAGCGATATAGGCTTAGGCTGAAGGAGCCCCTCCGGAGTTTGTATACCCCAGTGAGAACATGTACCTACTGAGTGTGTGTGTATTGAGGGTTGAGAGCCGAGTTTTGAGATATTGAGGTCTTGAGGGACTGTGATCCTGAGAGGTTGCATTTGCCTTGATTTTGTTTCTATTCTTAGCTGATTCCTGTTACTGATGAACTTTTCTGAAGTTTTATACCTGTTTTACATGAACTCAGTAGATATGTAGCTGGGTTGTTATACATTTTCCGGAAATTACTCACGTATACTTACATTGTTGAAGCTTATGAAATACGAGAACCACAACATACCCAGTAAAATCCCACTAGTGGGGTCTGGGTAGAGTAGAGTGTACGCAGACCTTACCCCTACCCCGAAAATGGTAAAGAGGTTCTTTCTTAGAGACTCTCGGCTCAACAAGAGTGACAATATTATCAGAAAAGAAACAAAAGAAACGTCATGTAACAATAAATGATTCCAGAAAGAAAATAACAACAACGAATAAGTGAAAGGACAATAACACAAAACGATGCAAAACAACAATGTGAACACAACATAAACCGCTAACAAACCTAAACAAAACTCTATCATACTACTCGGTAGAAAGAGGAAAGAACTCGCGACTACCTCCTAGCCTACCACCCTAATGCTTGACCTTCACATATTCCTATCAATAGCCATGTCATCGGAAATCTGAAGATGCATCATGTCCTGCATGATCACCTCGCCCCAATACTTCTTAGGCCGCCCTCTGCCTCTTTCCGTACCTGCCAAAGTCAACCGCTCACACCTTTTAACCGGTTCATCTAAGCTTCTCCTCTGCACATGTCCGAGCCATATAAGTCACGCTTCCCGCATCTTGTCATCCACGGGAGGGTAGACATGTGTGTTCTGATGCAGGAGGGTAGAGTGATTAGTTATGCTTCACGCCAGTTGAAGACCCATGAGAAGAACTATTGTTTCTCCCAAACGCACACGCAAGTATTCGTGGTCGTACAAGTAATATAATGATCAGTTGAGTGTCGAATCCACAGAGACTTGTATAAACTACTCACTAAATCACTAAAATTGTTATTCAATCCAGCTAACATCAAAGTCCAATAATGAGATTATATAATACTATGATTCTAAGTAATAACTAAATTATTAAGTAACAAGTTGATTGTTTTGTATTCAATAGAGACAAATATTTCAGGGTATTGTGTTATAACTAACTCTCCCTTTCATATAATTCACTCATGGTTGCTAATTAATCGATAATTGCTCTCATAGCCTTCTCCCGAAGCACTACTCGCCTATTCTCAATAGATTAACGCCTGTATTTTAGAACGTACTAAGATTACGATATTTAATTAAGCACGGTGACTAGGTATATTCCTATCCTAACCACAAATCCGCTCCCCTGAAGGGTTAAGATCGCGCTATCTTCAACTCTTCTCTAATATACACACGACTCTCCCAAGAACAAGATAGATAGTATATAGAACCTGACTGCTGGCCAGACAATTAAGCAATTAAACACATAATTGAAGAAACAACCATATATTGAGTGACTTAAAATCACAACCCCAGAACAATGGGCGTTTAGCCAGTCATGCTTAAATCAAACAATTTCATAAGTGTTGAATTAATTCTAAATACTAGAAAAAGATGTAGAAAACTGAGAATCCTTCGCTCCCTAGCAGTTCCATGTGTATTCTTTCTCCAAAGTGGAGTCTAACCCCTCAAAAATAAGCTTAGACTTGCTTTTATACGTGTTGGGAAGGTTTAGGATCGAAATAACCGCGTCCCCGGAAAAATAGGAAACGTTCTCGTCACCGGCGCCTAGCTAGCGCCGGGTGCTTCCCCAATAATCTTTCTTCCTCCAGCGCCGTAGATGGCGCCCAACCCTACCTGTGGCACCCAAAATTGCCGTTTTCCCGGTTTTTGCATTTTGGCTCTAATTTCGCGCGTTTCTCCCCTAATTGACCCCGAATCATTCGTAAACATAAGAACACTTCAAATTAATATAAACCATATCATTTAACATCTAAAACTCACAAAACTAAAGTAAAATATGAGGCGATACACATAGAAATATATACACTTTAAGCTAAACATCAACACCCTACACTTAGACTCTTGCTCTCTCTCGAGCAATGGGACAATCTACTACCCTTCAACACGTACAAAGTTCATTATAAAGGAGTATTTTACTTTTCAATCACACACCTTACCCCTTGACTATGATCGATACTGGCAATCAAGTATGAACATACAAAATTTCACATTCTTCCCCTTCTTTGAACATGCCCAAGTATAAAAATTTAATTAATCATACCAACAACCTATTTGCAACCACCAAACCTCAAGATTCGACTTGTAACCACTAAGCTCTCTCAATTCACGCAATCACCCAACAAGAAAGTTTACAACATTACCAATCGTTCATGAGATCATGTGCCCTCACCAACAACAAAAGAGTGAATATAACTAGTCCACACATCCAAATATGCTTTTGAACATAATTTAAGGACATCACACAATTGAAATACTTCACTCACTCTCACAAAGAATTCGTATGCATCCCGTTGTTGTACCATAAGATTGCCCTTAGTGTAGATCTCTACTAATTCAAGTTAGTCAAATCTAGGATCAATTAGGACTTTTAAGGTTGTAATGTAGGCTAAGGGACGAGTAGGATATATTTAGGAATAGTGACTAACCCTCCTAAGCACTTTAATACACTACATTCAAAATTCAAACACATATTCTTCTCAACCAATTCACTTTCCACAACCTATATACAACATAGCCCTTTTTCAATTAAGCACTTCTATACTTCCACTAGCACAAATTAACAGGAAGTGGAGGTGTGTATCTTTTTCTACATACTTTCACTATAGTTTTTCTCTTCTTTCTTTTACAACAATATTTTTTTCTACACACACTCCATACATGAAAGTTCATTGGCTAGTGGCTTTTGATTTCAATTTTAGTGCACCAACGGGCTTTTCCATGGCTCCACTAAAAAACTATTCCCCAATATCTCACCTTACTTCTTAGCGACTAAGTGCCTTAGGAGGTAAATGTGAAAAAATATCAAATTAAGAACAAAATAGAGGTACGACTTGTAATGTGGGTGCCAAGGAAAAGGTCTATTGGCTCTATGGGGCTAGCGATGGAAAATGTTAATTTTATGCGACAAGAACATCCATGATCAAGCAAGAAAATGCCTACGTCATCTCCTAGACTAGCATAACCTACAATTTAGCTTCAATCAACACACGGGGCAAGTTCTAGAATACATAGAAGATCACTAAGCCTAACACACACATTTCACATGACTCAATCACGATGGTTTTGTTCAACTCTCAAGTCAAGCAAGAACACATAATTGAGAAAATTAAGCAATATTACACTATGTGGCATACAAGTTAAACAACTGAGCTAAAGCGTCACAAAATAGGCTATTTATCTTTACTAAGGCTTCAAATGTCCAACCAAATACAAGGGAAACAGAATGTATGTCATAACCTAATATGGTAGCACCGACCATGTTAATGGGTATCCCAAATTTACCTAGTTTCTTCCTAACTACTCCTAAGAAAGAAATTTAAATTACCTGGTTCGAGCTAGACCCTTGGAAAAGAACCATTGCCCAAAGAAAAACCAAGGGATACTACCTAACTATCCAGAAAAAAAAATCTTTTTGGTGTTTTTTAATAGGACTTTATCCCTCAAGAAAATTGTCCAACAGATCAATTGTTGGGAAAAATCCGAGCTTTTTCTATTTTTTTTATCTTCGTTTGTTAACAAAATAATAATAATAAAAAAAATTAATAATTTTATACAATTACACTTCAGAAAGTAGTTTCCCCACCCCCACACTTATATTATGCATAGTCCTCGATGCATGATCACAAAGAAAAATATTAAAACAAGGGTGGGAAATACTCCTGAGACCCTATCAGGTTTAGCTCGGACATGATCCTCAATCTTTATATTCGGGAAGACCCCACACTTAAGCTCAAATATGCTCCCCAGCTTCATCTTTGGGTACTCAGACTTTCCCTACTCTACAAAATTAAAACAACACAAAACTCGACACTAAAAAAAATTAAAAACATAATAAATAAGTAAAAGATATACATGCTAGGTTGCCTCCCAACAAGCGCCTTATTTATAGTCGTGGCACTACTTTGCTACTCTGTCAGGCTGCTCGCTTTCTCTTCTTCTTTCTCCCATGAAGCCTAGCCTTTTTGCACGCTCTTAACGGGTCTCATTTTTAATCTCTGTCTCTTTTCTCCATCATCTTTACACCCCCATCTTGCAACATCACCTCCTCTGGACCACTGCCATTCATATAAGGACTCTGATCTATCCCCTTCAATTCGAAAACAATAATTATGCACAAATCCTCATAATGATTAGGAAGCTTAAGTGCCTTGTACACATTAAAAGTGACCTCCTCATCGTCAACCCTCAATTTTAACTTCCCTGCCCTCACATCAATAATTGCTCCACCAGTAGCTAAGAATGGTCTCCCCGAAATAATGGGAACTTCCTCATCTGCCTCGTAATCAAGCACAATAAAATTAGTGGGAAGAATAAACTTTCCCACTCAAACTAACACATCCTCAATAATTCTTTCTGGCATAACTATAGACCTATCTGCTAACTGTAAAGTAATTGTAGTAGGTATAAGCACCCTCAATCCGAGTTTCTTGAACAAAGAAGATGGAATCAAATTTATACTATCCCCTAAATCACACAGGGCTTTACCAACTTCTTGTTTTCCAAGAGACAAAGGAATTGTGAAACACCCAGGATCCTTCAACATAGGAGGAAGCTTATTTTGAACTCTAGCACTGCATTCTTTAGTAAGTACAACTGTTTCGAATTCTGCATGTCTTCGTTTGTTTACCACAATATCTCTGAGATACCTCGCATACTTAGGCACTTCCTGCAAAATTTCCACCAAAGGAAAATTCACACTCACTTGCCCCTTGGTTTTGCGAGAGAGGTTATGCGATGCACTATGCGATCGCATAACAGGTATGTGAACCGCATAGTGGTCCCATACATGGTCAATGTGGTTCCCATTTTGGCCCAGTTGAAGGCCAACTATGCGACAGGAATGCGGATCGCATAGCAGGAATGCGATCGCATTCCTGACCTCATCTCTGTGTCGAGGCTCCGATTTTCTAAATTTTAAACCCGACCCCCTATTTTATAAAACACCCCTTCCCTTCATTTTTAACTAATTTCTGACGAAAAATAGAGAGAGAAGAAGAGAGTTCTTGAGAGAGAAGGTTTCAACATCATCCAATTTGGTTTTCCAAAATCAGTGAAGCCCGAAAATTATCAAGTTATTTTCATCTTCTTCACTCAAAGAGGTAAGTCTTCACCCTATTTCCCTAATTTCCCGGATTTTGTGTAAGAATAAAATACACATACATTGGGTCTTGAAAATAAAAAGTGAAATCTTGCATGCATGTGAATTAAATCCCATAATCTAGTAAAGGGAAGTAAAAGTTTGGACAATTATTCTCAAAAGAGGGTTAGTAGTCTAAAAGGGTCACATAATGTTTGATAAAAATTCTCAATTAAGTACAAGATTCCTAATTCTAAGTGAAATATGTCACATTGTGAAATAGATTGACGGTGCTAGACGGTCCGGTGAATTGTGATAGAAATTAAAAAGGGGACGACTTGAGGTATGTAAGGCTAACTTTAATCTTCGTAGAGTCACATTTTTGGTGTCCAAACATTCGGTAAGAGTTTCTTGCTGATTATATGTGAAGTGATTGCCCGGTTTTTTTGAGGTGTGAGAATGCATTCTCTAATTTGTCTTAGTCGATTATCGTGATAATTGAGATTGTGAAAGGTGACTTCTATGTGATTAGTTTAACATGTGCAAGGTTCGTTAGATGCTTGAGTATGTTGGTATGAAAGAATGATGACAAACCCAAATGTGTAAATGTATCAATGTGATAAGGTCTATGTAATAAGTAATGAGTGGGACTTGTTAATTGATCTAATTGAACTAAATGACCATGGAAATATCATATATGACTCATTTTCGTCAAGTTTTGTTATGTCTTAACTTCATATGGATTGTTGGTTGTAATGAATTTATATTCTTGTTGATGAATACCTTTGTGGTTGAATTAATGGAAGGTAAAGACTATTGTGAACATATGATTGTTTGGGTGTTATGAAATTGTACTCTTGATGAAATGAATCCCTGTGATTGAATTGTGGGTTGTTATTATTTTCTATGAAATATGATGGACTGGTGGGATCGGGTTGCAAGCCGCAACACAAAGTAATAAGGGTGGAGAGGTAATAAGGGTGAAGTGTAATATTATCAGGTGGGATCGGGTTGCATGCCGCAACACGAAGTAATAAGGGTGGAGATGTAACAAGGGTGGAGTGTAAAATGTAAGCTGGGATCGGGTTGCACACCGCAACAAGAAATGTAAGGTGGGATCGGGTTGCACGCCGCAACAGAATGTAATAAATCTGAAATGTGATTCTGTTGAAATTAGAATCTGTAAGGCTCTAAATTGTACTTGTTGCTATATCATTGTGCACTACGTGTTGGTTCCTTTAACTGCTTTCTATCTGTGCATCTCTTGATTTTACTTTGAGTAAAGCTTACTCATACATGCTAGTACTATTCCACAGTACTAACGTCCATTTTTCCAGGGGCGCTACATATTTTATATGGATGTGGGTGGGTCCATAGCAGGTAGCTCAGTTCCCCGTTAGTGGTGCCTCCTCCTGATCTTTCAGCAAGTAATAGTGATCCCACTTCCTCCCGGGGCCGTGTGTAATTCATGCCATATATTTTGAGTCTATTATGTATTGTAAGGTATATCCAGGACTTTGTTGGCGGAAAAGTATTGTATAAATTCCTAGTATTCTTAGAGGCTCTTTAGACATGATGTGGGTGTATATGTGTATTTGGGTAGTCACTGTATGTATTCAGAAATAGTGTTACGTATTGTAAAGTTATGTATGTATTGTGTATGCTTTGGGAATCAAATTATTGAAATTCTAAAAGAGAAATGAACTTAAGTTTGTAAATCCATGCTTAAATCCTAAGTTATTTCATATGGATTATGGTGCATTGTATACGCGGGGGGAAAAGCGTTGGGTTGGAAAGGCAATCCAGGTCCGCCTGACCGGGTCCACCCGGTTAGGTGCCGGTCTTAAGGAGATTTATTGGTGGAATGGTATCAAGAGGGGTGTGGCGTTGTGGCTAAGTGTTCAAATTGTCAGCAAGTGAAGGCCGAGCATCAGAGGCCCGGTGGATTGACGCAGCTTATGGAAATACCGATGTGGAAATGGGAGATGATCAATATGGGCTTTTTGGTGGGGTTACCTCGCACTCCACGTAGGTTCGATTCGATTTGGGTGATAGTGGATCGACTCACGAAGTCGGCACATTTCTTGCCAGCCAATTCCAACGATACCGCAGAACAGTATGCTCAGTTGTATATCAAAGAAATAGTCAGGTTCCATGGCACTCTAGTATCTATTATCTCGGATCGAGGGGCCCAATTTACAGCTAACTTTTGGAAGAACTTTCAGCAAGGTTTGGGTACTCAGGTAAATCTCAGCACAACATTCCATCTACAAACTGATAGGCAGGCAGAGCTGACTATTCAGACGTTTGAAGATATGTTGCGAGCTCCTGTATTAGATTTCAAGGGTAGCTGGGAAGATCACTTGCCGCTTATAGAATTTGCCTATAATAACAGTTTCCATGCTAGTATTCAGACGGCCCCATTTGAGGCATTGTACGTGAGGAGATATAGATCTATGATCAGATGGTTTGAGGTTGGTGAGGCAGAATTGTTAGGACCAGACCTTGTGCACCAAGCTATGGAAAAAGTTAGAGTCATTTAGGAGAGGATGAAAACTGCTCAGAGTCATCGGAAGTCCTATGCGGACGTTCGTCGTAGAGAATTGGAATTCCAAGTAGATGATTGGGTATTCTTGAAGGTGTCTCCCATGAAGGGAGTTATGGGGTTTTGGAAGAAAGGGAAATTGATCCCAAGGTATTTCGGGCTATATAGGATTGCCAAAAGGATAGGACATGTGGCTTATAGGCTGGAATTTCCCCTTGAGATGTCATTAGTGCACCCGTTACTCCATGTGTCTATGTTGGTGGTTGGCATATTGTGTTTTCAAAACCAAATGATTTCCCAATCCTCATTCGAGGACGAATGATTTTAAGTGGGGGAGGATGTAAGGACCCGTAAAAATTTCTATGTCTAAAATAATACCCGAATAGCTCCCTGTGTTGTTATAACTGTAGAAATTCTTAAAACGGTCCTATTTTAAGTAAAAAGTATCCCAGAACTTGAAAAATTAATTTTCCAGAAATTGCGCGTTATGCGACGCACTATGCGATCGCATAACAGGTATGCGGAGCGCATAGTGGTCGCATACCTTGACAGTCTACTACCAAAGGTAGGACAACTATGTGGCCCCGAATGCGGTCGCAGTTTGGGTATGCGGACCGCATAATTATCGTATTCTTGCCCCATGGTTTTTGTGAGGGAGGTTATGCAACGCGCTATGCGATCACATAACAGGTATGCGAACCGCGTAGTGGTCGCATACCTGGTCAGTGTGGTTCCCATTTTGGCCCAGTTGAAGGCCAACTATGCGATAGAAATACGGACCGCATAGCAGGAATGCGATCTCATTCCTGACCGCATCTCTGTGTCGGGGCTCCTGTTTACTAAATTTTAAACCCGACCCCCTGTTTTATAAAACACCCCTTCCTTTCATTTTAAACTAATTTCTGAGAAAAAATAGAGAGAGAAGAAGAGAGTTCTTGAGAGAGAAGGTTTCAACATCATCCAATTTGGTTTTCAAAAATCACTCAAGCCCGGAAATTGTCAAGTTATTGTCATCTTCTTCACTCAAAGTGGCAACTCTTCACCCAATTTCCCCAATTTCCCGGATTTTGTGTAAAAATAAAACTCACATAGGTTGGGTCTTGAAAATAAAAAGTAAAATCTTGCATGCATGTGAATTAAATCCCCTAATCTAGTTAAGGGAAGAACAAGTTTGGGTAAATATTCTCAAAATGGGGTTAGTAGTCTAAAAGGTCACATAATGTTTGATACAAATGCTCAATTAAGTACAAGATTCCTAATTCTTAGTGAAATATGTCACATTGTGGAATAGATTGATGGTGAAAGACGGTCCNATCGTAGAGAATTGGAATTCCAAGGAGATGATTGGGTATTCTTGAAGGTGTCTCCTATGAAGGGTTTAATGCGGTTTAGGAAGAAAGATAAATTGAGCCCAAGGTATGTCGGGCCATATAGGATTTCCCAAAGGATAGGACATATGGCTTATAGGCTGGAATTGCCCCCTGAGATGTCATTAGTCCACCCGGTATTCCATGTGTCTATGTTGGGGGTTGGCATATTGTGTTTTCAAAACCAAATGATTTCGCGATCCTTATTTGTGGAAGAATGATTTTAAGTGGGGGAGGATGTAAAGACTCGTAAAAAAATTTATGTCTAAAATAATTCCCGAATAGGTCCCTGTGCTGTTATAACTGTAGACATTCTTAAAACGGTCCTATTTTGAATAAAAAGTATCCCAGAACTTGAAAAATAAAATTTTCCAANTTAACTTTATATAGGTTGTTGGTTGTAATGATTTATATTCTTGTTGATGAATACCTTTGTGGTTGAATTAATGGATGGTAAAGACTATTGTGAACACATTATTGTTTGGGTGTTATGAAATTGTACTCTTGATGATATGGTGCTATGAAATGTGATGGTCTGGTGGGATCGGGTTGCACGCCGCAACACGAAGTAATAAGGGTGGTCCCTTTAACTGCTTTATATCTGTGCATCTCTTGATTTTACTTANCAACTATGCGATAGAAATACGGACCGCATAGCAGGAATGCGATCTCATTCCTGACCGCATCTCTGTGTCGGGGCTCCTGTTTACTAAATTTTAAACCCGACCCCCTGTTTTATAAAACACCCCTTCCTTTCATTTTAAACTAATTTCTGAGAAAAAATAGAGAGAGAAGAAGAGAGTTCTTGAGAGAGAAGGTTTCAACATCATCCAATTTGGTTTTCAAAAATCACTCAAGCCCGGAAATTATCAAGTTATTGTCATCTTCTTCACTCAAAGTGGCAACTCTTCACCCAATTTCCCCAATTTCCCGGATTTTGTGTAAAAATAAAACTCACATAGGTTGGGTCTTGAAAATAAAAAGTAAAATCTTGCATGCATGTGAATTAAATCCCCTAATCTAGTTAAGGGAAGAACAAGTTTGGGTAAATATTCTCAAAATGGGGTTAGTAGTCTAAAAGGTCACATAATGTTTGATAAAAATGCTCAATTAAGTACAAGATTCCTAATTCTTAGTGAAATATGTCACATTGTGGAATAGATTGATGGTGCAAGACGGTCANTCCATGCTTAAATCCTAAGTTGTTATTTCATATGGAATATGGTGCATTGTATATTCGGGGGGAAAAGCGTTGGGTAGGAAAGGCAATCCAGGTCCGCTTGACCGGGTCCACCCAGTTAGGTGCCGGTCTCCGTGCACCCAGGTTCTACGAAAATGTATCACAATCTCAAGGAGATTTATTGGTGGAATGGTATGAAGAGGTGTGTGGCGGACTTTGTGGCTAAGTGTTCAAATTGTCAGCAAGTGAAGGCCGAGCATCAGAGGC
>ML421212.1:0-12838 GCA_005239525.1 Nicotiana knightiana | reverse complement strand
TATAATGACGGACTAGTGCAACTAATTAATTAATTAACCTATGAATGCAATTTTTGATTTTTTAGAAGATGCATTTATAATGAAATTAAATCCTAAAAAGAAGTTTAAAATCTAACATGCTAATGAAATCAAGATTCGAACATTTTTTATGATTTTTATTTTATTTTATGATTTTAGAATTATTAAACACGCATGGAATGTAACTAAATAAAGAAAAGTTCCTAAAATTTATTAAAACTATTTTTTTGATTATTTTTTAGGAGTAATTTCCATGCGGGGCAAAAATTGGGTGTTCACAGAGGATCTATGTATATATACAATATAACAGTATTTTCACCACCACCGAGCTATAATCGGTGGGCAGGCCCCTATTGGGCAACCTCAGATCAGATGGTAAGTTATATACCGAGCCTACTGTGGCCGAGCGCCTATGAGAGAGCCCAAAATGGCCGAGATACAGAGCCTAGTATGGCCAAGCGCCTATGAACGAGCCTACTACGGTAGAGCATTTATATGTACCGAGCCTTATAGGGTCGGGAAACTATTTTACTTACTATATTGAGAGAGTTGAGTCAATATCAGCAGGTAAACATATCTTCAGATTATCTTTGACTCCCAATTACTTTCAGTTATTATATTATCAGTTCAGTTTTAACTTTATTTATTTTGTTACCTCACATACTCGGTACATTACTGACGTCCCTTTTGCTGGGGATGCTATGTTTCATGCATGCAGGTCCTACAAACAGCTGGATAGACCTTCCCAGTAGACTAAGCCAAACATCAGCTCGGTTGGTAAGCTCCATTTCCTCTAAGTTAATAGGTCTAGACCTTGGAGTCCATTTTATATATACAGCTTTGATGGATAGGTCGAGGCCCTGTCCCAACCATGATATAGTTCAGCTATCGCTAGAGGCTTGTAGATGAGTGATACTAGCCTATATTATGTAATGTAGACGCTATTTATACTCTAATTTAACCGCACTTTATTGATGTTTGAATGTTAAAAGATAAAAAAAAAATGCTCTAATTGAGAAATTTATGCTTTGCAGGAAACACTCCGAGCTAGGAGGGAGATAAAGAGCATTTTGGAGTCAATTATGAACATAAAAATCCAATCAAATGATAACCGGATGAAAAGAGCGAAGAAAACAAGAAAAAATGCAAAAGGGCAGTTCCGCGACCGCGGACCTGGGCGCACAGTGATCGTGGAGGAAAACAATGAGGAGGCTAGAGTTCGCGGTCGCTTCCACTGTTAACTCCACGGCCGCGGACGGGCTGGTAACTGATACAAAGTGCAAGGGCTTTTGTGTAATTTTCTGAGCAATTAATCTTAACCTATAAGTGCCCGAACTCGCCAGAAGTCAGAGGAGGCTTGTTTTTAGACATAATTGGAGGCAAGAACAAGGGAGAGGATATCAAGTAATTCTTTAGAGTTTCTTTCTTCTTCTTTATACTTATCATTGTGAATCATGAATCATACTATTGCAATGTTTTGCATTAATATGAGTAGCTAAACAATTAATCTAGAGTTGATGGAACCAATAGTTGGATGAAGTTTTAACTCTATTTTGATATAATCGAGTCGTGTTTGTTCTATGATTGTTCAACTACGTTTTCTATTGTGGTTAATTAAAAGGGCCCTTGATAATCGTGTCTAGCTTCCTTGTGTTGCTTGAGAAAGAACACTTGGTTAGATTGTTCTTGAACAACATCCCTTTTGGGTAATTGAAGAGATTAATTACTTGAATTTTAAAGTGGATTTAGAAATAACAAAGCTTTGGTGGGATAATTCTGAGTTACATAAATTGTTAGCTAGAGTAGTTCGAAAGAATGCTTCTAGTAAATTATCGTAATTGATCGAGAGATAATTACGGTAACCCGGAACTCATAACTCTCATAGAGTATTACGGCGAGATTATAGCTAAAGAGTTAAGAATTAATCCGGCAATTGGGGAAATCAATAGCCCTAGATCCTTCTACCCTTGAATTCAATTTTTGTCTTGATTACTGCTAATTTTATTGTTATTTTATATGGGCTAAATAAATTCCATTGTTTATTCATAAAAATCTTGCATCCGGAAGTTGTCTGAGCTTGTCATTAGCATCACTAAAAGTTGTAGTAAATAGGTTAGTTCCCTGTGGGATTCGACTCCGGACTTGTGAACCGGATTATATTTGCAGCGACTGCTTAGTCCTTTTTATAAGGCGTAGTTAGGCGTGATCAAATTTTGGAACCGTTGTCGGGGAACTAACGGTGTTATTTATTACAACTTAGAAGAATTTCTAGGATTTTTAGTTTAGATCAATTTTCTACGGTGTTAAAAAAATCCATTGAAATTCTCACGTTTGAACTCTCATGTGACTCGGGTGTATGCGTAGCTCTTCGAGGACTGGTGAACTTTTCGAAGGACTCTCAGACCCCGAGAAAACAGTTAGGGCATTAAATTGAGCCAACAAGAAGAACAAACAGTTCCAACAAAAACACTAACTCAAAATTGAAATGGACAATGTGGATGACGTCGATGCAAAAACCCGAAATAATCCGGTTGACCCAAACAATTGAATGGTGGCACCTCTTGTGCCAGAAGTTGCTCTTTATGATTGGGCACAACCAACTGCTGGCAACTTGGCCACCGCCATTGTTGTACCCCAGATACAAGCCGAGACATTCCAGATCACCAACAACATACTGCATCTGTTGCAGAATAAAGGACTGTTCTCCCGGTCATACATTGAAGATACACAACAACATCTGAAAATTTTCCTATTAATATGTGTGACCCAAAGACAGCCGAATGTGACTCCAGAAGCCATCAAGCTATTACTGTTTCCATTCTCTTTGACTGGAGAGGCTCAAACATGGCTGAATTTGCTCCTAATAAACTCCATTGCCACTTGGGAGGAATTAGTCGAGCAGTTCCTAAACAAGTTTTATCCTCCCAACAAGACTGCAAGGCAGATTGATGAGATATTGCAGTTCAGGCAGAAACCTACTGAGACCTTGCAAGAAACCTGGGAGAGGTTCAAAGGGATGCTAGTGAAGTGCCCACGCCATGGCATTCCAGACCAGATGCTTGGACAGAGATTCTACATGGGTTTGGCAGACAGTTTGAAAGTCAATGTAGATGCCTCAGCTGGGGGTGCATTTCTGAGCAAGACATTCACAGAGTGCAAGATTTTTCTCGATAAGATGCCTCAAAATTCAGGCTGGATGACTAGAGGTACGGCACTAACATCAATAGTGCGTTCTGTTTCTCTTGACCCAAATAATTTCCATGCAGAGAACATAGCCATGCTCATGACTCAGATGAACATACTGACAAAGAATATCGACGAGATGGGTACAAAGCAAGTGCACATTGTTGATACAACAAATGGGGGATTGTGCACCCCTTGCATAAATCAGTCTTAGGTATGCTCGTGGAGTGGAAAGAATGACAACCAGGGTTTCATAGAAGACGTGAATTATGTCAATAATTTCGGGGGTCAGAGGCAAGGAGGGCAACAATGCGGGCCAGAACCAAACCAGCAGTACAGACCCAACATGCTACAAACTGGAGGTGAACGACCACAAGGCCAAGTTGTGTCGTATCAAAGGCAACAGGGTTATCAACAGCAGCAGCACCAACAGTTGGCCTACCAACCACCTCATCAACAGCAGGACGGCAACATGGTAGAAATCAGGGGCATGCTGCAACAACTCTTTGGAACAAATGGTAAGATGCAAGAAAAGATAGCAGCACATGACTCAGCAATCAAAGGCATTGAAACTCAACTGGGACAGTTGTCCATGGCCTTAAACAATCATGCCCAAGGAACATTGTTGGCAGATACAAATATTAACCCAAAGGAGAAAAACCCAAATCAGCTAATGGCAGTGAGTCTCAGGAATGGAAGAGATTTAGACAGAGAGCAAGAAGTTGCTCAATCTAGAAAAGATATTATGCCAGCCACTCCAGTTACATTAGAGGCAGATGAATCAGCAGAGCTCACTGAGGTGGTATTTGAACAGACACAAGTTGAAAAGGGTAAGGCAAAAGGAGGTGAACAAGTCTCAAAACAGGTAGCACCTCTTGTGCCAGAAGCTTCCAACAAAGAAAAGACATCAAGCAGTTAACAGAGATTGACTCCTGCACTATTCCCTCAGAGATTGGCAAAACAAAAGAAAGATGATCAATATAGGAAATTCATGGAAATGCTTCGCCAGATTCAATTGAATATTCCACTGATGGATGCTTTGAGGGAAATTCCAGGGTATGAAAAAATGATGAAGGACCTGATGTCGCTGAAATTTGACTTCCAGGACTTGTCCATTGTAACTCTGACACAGACCTATAGCGCGGTAGTGACAAGACCTATGGCCCAAAAGGTGTCTGATCCAGGTAGCTTCACTATCCCATGTACTATTGGGAGTTATGCTTTTTCCAAAGCATTCTGTGACTTGGGATCCAACATAAACTTAATGCCCTTGGCAATCTATACAAAACTGAGCATTGGCAGAGCTAGGCTAACCTCGATGTTGCTGCAACTGGATGATCGCACGGTTAAAAGACCGACAGGAATTCTTGATGATGTGTTTGTGCAAGTGGGGAAATTTGTATTCCCTGCAGAATTTATTATTCTTGACTATCAGGTAGATGAGAAGATACCCATCATTCTGGGAAGGCCATTCTTAGCCACTGGGAGAGCATTGATTGATTGCGAGACTGGAGAACTAAAAATGAGGTTAAACAATAAAGAAATAATATTCAACATTCAACAATACATGAGGAGACCCAGTGAATTTTCAAATTGCTCACTAGCGGAGGCCATGGATGTGATACTAAAAGAAGAGGATGAGACCCTTAATGTCAAGGATCCATTGGGAACCTTCTTGACGAACTTGGAAGAGATGGACGGTGAAGGGTTGGGAGAGTGAGTCATGGCTCTCAAAGGCCAAGCATTCTGGAAAAGGGAACCTCAGTTCGAGCCCATACGCTTAGAAGAGATAGCGATACCACCCGCAAAACCATCAATAGAGGAACCACTATAGCTGGACTTGAAACCGCTTCCAGCCCACCTTAGGTACGCTTTCTTGGGTCTCAATTCTACTTTGCCTGTTATTACATCATTTGGTTTGCTAGCTGTACAGGTAGAGCAATTATTGTAGGTATTGCAAAAATGTAAGACTGCCATTGGTTGGACCATGGCAGGCATAAAAGGTATTAGCCCAGCCACATGCACAAGATTCTTCTAGAAGAGGGGCACAAACCTTCCAGAGAACATCAACGACGATTGAACCCGAATATGAAAGAAGCAGTAAATAAGGAAGCGATCAAGTGGCTGGATGCGGGTATCATCTTCCCCATCTCTAACAACAATTGGGTTAGTCCTGTCCAATTTGTGCCGAAAAGAGGAGGAATGACAGTCGTATAGAATGAGAAGAACGAGTTGATCTCAACTCATACAGTCAAGGGTGGAGGATTTGCATGGACTATCGGAAACTACACACAGCCACCCGGAAGGACCATTTCCCCTTGCCTTTCATTGACCAGACCATTTCCCCTTGCCTTTCATTGACCAGATGTTAGACAGGTTAGCTGGGCGATCCCACTTCTGTTTCTTGGACAGATATTCGGGGTATAACCAGATCTCAATAGCCCCATAAGATAGAGAGAAAACGTCATTCACTTGTCTGTATGGAATCTTTGCCTTTTGGAGAATCCCTTTTGGACTTTGCAATGCACCGACTACATTCAACCGGTGCATGTTAGCCATTTTCATTGACATGGTTAAGGACATTATGGAGGTGTTTATGGATTATTTCTCCGTGGTGGGGATCCATTCGAAGATTGTCTTCACAACCTAAGAAGAGTGCTCAAAAGATGTTTGTGGAGACAAATCTGGTGTTGCATTGAGAGAAGTGCCATTTATGGTACAAGAAGGAATAGTGTTGGGGCATCGAGTGTCCAAAAAGGGAATTGAAGTCGACCATGCCAAGGTTGATGTGATTGAAAAACTTCCGTCACCCACTTCGATAAAGGCAGTGAGAAGTTTCCTTGGTCATGCCGGGTTCTATAGGCGGTTCATTAAGGATTTTTCCAAGATTGCTAACCCCTTATGTAAGCTGTTTGGAAAAGACCAGCCCTTTGTGTTTTCTAATGCTTGCAAGTTGGCCTTTGAGGAGCTGAAGAAGAGATTGGTGACTGCACCCATCATTGTTTCACCCAACTTGGAGCTTACATTCGAGCTCATGTGCGACGCTAGTGATTATGCTATAGGAGCAGTCTTGGGGCAACGCAAGGATAAGATTATGCACCCGATCTACTGTGCAAGCAGGACGCTCAACGGTGCACAACTTAACTACACTGTCACGCGAAAGGAAATGCTCGATGTAGTATTTGCCTTCGACAAATTAAGGTCGTACTTAATTGGCTCAAAAGTTATGTTTATACTGACCATTAATGAGTGGCGATTTTACCACTCATTTTAGATCTTTTTCGCTAGATTTTGCATCCTTTAATGATAACATGAGGTCGTTTATGGTGTGTATTGTCGACTTTCAGGGAAATGATTCCGTGAAGTGATTTGCATTGAATTGAAGTGGAATTGAGCACAAATTGGTTGGAAAAGCACAAAAGCCTTCAGCGATTTCGCACCTGCGGACTTTTGGTCGCTGGTGCAACATCGCACCTGCGAAGTAGTGTTCCGCACCTGCGCAGCTGGCTCAATTGTACTGAGGCCGCACATGCGACGTGGTATCTGCACCTGCAGAACTGCAAGTGCGGTAGTTTGGTCCGCATCTGCGGAAAAGAATAATGTCACTCGGAATCGCGCCTGCGAGGATTTGTCCGCAGGTGCGGTCAACGGGCATCAGACCTGGACAGATTTGTAAAATCACATTTTCCCAATCCCAAACCCACATATACTCGACCTAGCAGATGTTTTCAGTATCTTTGGCAATCTTTTGGCATATTTTCAGTAGATAAACTAGAGAAGAACAAGTTTTGGAAGCTAGGGTTTTCACACACACTTGGGTTTTGAAGATTTGAAGCTTGTGGTTAAGGATTTCTTACCCATTTATGTTTATTTCTTCATTTCCTTGCTTTGTATTGAATATTTAAGTGTGTAGTATTTATTTCAAACACTAATTCTTGTTTATGGAGATATTCATGTTTAAAGTGTGGATTAAATACCTTGTTGTGCTTATGTATTGAATGATTTTTTTCATATTTTATAAAGTGGGTTATTGTTTCTTTAATTATTCTTGTTCTTTAATGTTTCCAAAGGGATTAGCTAACCCTAGGACTCGCCCATTAACTCCGAATTAATTTTGGGAAAGATAATTTGGGGTTGGAAAAGATTAATTAACAAGAACTTGAGGCTTTAACCCTCATTTTATAGATTCTACCTAGGAAGAGGATTAAACTACTTGAAGCCATATTCGGGTGTGCTTAATCTCTTAATTGGGTTAGGAATAATTCAATTAGGAAGTATTGTTAGTCTTTGGAAGAAGCTAATTAAGAATTATTATATGTGGCTAATTAACATAAACTCACTCATATTTGTAAAATCGTGAAATACATTGGATCATTACTTAAGTATAATTCCCGATGCATCCATCCTTGTAGCCGTTGATCATTTTACTTGCTTTCTAGGTTAGTTTATATTTTTCCATTTAGATATAAATATTTTTACAACCAAAATCTACGTGTTTGGCATTGCACGATAAGTGATAATTTTCTTACATTCCTAATCGCCTACATATTGTTCTCTGTGGGATTCGACTGCTTACACTATTTTAAAGTGCAATTTGAGCTTATCAAATTTTGGGTTGAATCCCACAGAGGGGGCGTGGGAAGGGCCAATTGCAAAGCTACTGGAATCTGCCACACTGTCCATTTTCCGCACATGCGGAAGATTAACCGCAGGTGCGGTCCCGCATCTACGCAATTTAAATCGCTTCTGCGGTTTTGTTCAGGCTGCCCAAAAATTTCACCTACGAAAAAGTCAACGCAGGTGCGGAGCCGCATCTGCGGACCACGTCTAAGGGTCCAACTGCCCAGCAAAATTTTCGATCTTTTTCACTTGAAACCTGGTTTTTAGTACTAATTTGTACTCAAGACTTCCAAATTTGTGTACTAAATGGACCTCTGACTCTATTAATGCCAGGTTTTAGGTACTTAACACACAAATTTCTTTTGGACAATTTATCGAACACTTTGCAGGCAGTTGAAAGTTGCTTCTTCTTCAAATGATTTGGGTACTCAGATTCCCCACTAGTTTGTTTCATTGAAGACAGCCCAAACTAACGTACTCTTAACCAAATTCCTCACCCTAATATTAGCATAAATTAGAAGGGGTCTTGGGGGAAAAAAGGACGGTCATGAAAGGCTTGAGAAAAAAAATGAGGAAAACAAAAAAAAAGCAGAGAAGACAAGAGAAATGAGGAGATGAGAATCAAATGAAAATACCTGAGTCTTGTGTGAGTGCACTGGAAAATTCACGAGCAGTGTGTTGGGACTTTTGGGAGATGGGGGATTTTGAGGTTTGGGTGAAAATAATTGGAAATTACCTGATGAAATGAGAGTTAGGGATTTCACTTGCATGAATTCCGCACCTGCGGAACTACAGGCGCTTCTGCGGATATTGAACTGCATCTGCGGTATGATCTGCACCTGAACTTTGGAAGTCGCTTCTACGAAGGCGCACCTGCGGATTTCTTGACCGCAGGTGCGGAATTCCCTGGGTTCGGCAAGGCATTTCTGGGCAGCCATTGTTTTGGTACATTCCGACTCTCAAAAAATTTGCAACTTAGCTCCAAAAAATCTAAAACTTGGCAGATTAATGCAAAATAATATACTAAGCTATTTTAAAAAAGAAAATTTCATAAAAAATGAAAAAAATTTAAAAACGATTGGGCTGTCTCCCACCAAGCGCCACATTTAATGTCGTGGCACGATGCAAGTCAACTTTACTACTTTTCTCGCCACTTGGACGATATGAACTGGGCACCTAGCTTGGAATCAAGCTTGTGATCACGAGCGATGGGGGTGGTAAGTCGATGACTGAACCAAGCATTGATTTTGTTCATTTTGCGCTTCTTGGCTTTCATGTGAGGTATGTCATTTTGCTTTCTTGTTCCCTCAAATTTTAAAATGTATGGTATGAGTTTTTCCTCCTCGCAATCCTTCATTGATTCATGTAGTTCAACTTCCATATCACCACATAATTTCAATGTTGAAAATGCTTGGAATGCGACTTCAAACCTTCAACTTGCAATTTTTCCCGGATTTTGACATCCTCTTTTTCCCCCGTATTAGAGTCAATTTCAACCAAATTTTCATTTACACCGGTTGACTCTTCCCCATTTTTCTTGGCATCAATAATACTCATGGGGTCGGTTGGCGGATGTTCAAGTCTTTATTCCTCAAAGTAAAGCTCACTTTCTTCCTCGGAATTGGACTCTTCTTGGCTTCCTTCCACACTTTCAAATTGAGAGGAATAATGAGCCTCCATCAATGCTTTCATTTGATCCTCCAAAGTGCGGATGTGCTCATCATTTTGAGTCACTTCATGTTTCAAGTCCTCGAGCGTAAAGTTGTGCTTCTCCTCATTTTCAAGAATGGCCTTCAACATGAGCATCATCCTCTCATTTTGAGCATTTGAGAGTTATTCTTGGTTTTGATCAAGTGCCAAGGAAGGATTTTCAACTTCAACCTCCAAGAAAGGTTCTTGGCTATCACTCACCTCCAAGGCTTTTTGAACCCTTAAGGCTTCAATCATTTCATCCATTTGTGAGTGCAACCTTTCAAGTGCCAATTCATTTTGGAGGCTATTCTCCAAAAGCTCCTCCAAAGCATTTTGCTCTTTATTTCCTTCTTCAAGTAAGCACTCCAACATGATCTTGAACTCTCCACTTCGGCCATGCTCAATTTCCTCCACTTCCTCCACTTCCTCATCCCTAAAATTTTCATCACAAAAGTAGAATCATCATAGCGGGGGCTTGGGGAAGGGACGGAAAAATAATCACAATCATAACCAATGACCATTTTGGCAACCACACCTATCACAAATACTCCACTCATGGAATTGAGATTGTTTGCACAATCCATCCCCGGGAGAATTTAAACAATTTTGCCACGAGTGTAGCCCTCCACAATAAGGACAAGGGTCATCAAAATATGAACAACTACCATCCGACCAATTTTCTTTATATGATGCCATTTTTTTATATACAAAATTAAGAAACTAAACAAGTACAAATAAGAAAAATAGACCAAGGTAAGAAAAATAGTTACACAAATATTGACAAGTTTGGACCAAAGCACTTATGATTATTTCTCAAACAACCTAAATTACGCCAATTGTTCCCCGGCAACAGCGCCAAAATTTGATAAGCTCAAACTACACTTTAAAATAGTGTAAGCTGTCGATTGTCAAATATAATAACCCAACTAGGTTGGGGTCGAATTACACTCAAGTAACGATCCAATGTATTTCACGATTTTACAAATATGAGTGAATTTATTTTAATTAGCCATGGATAATAATTCTTAATTAGCTTCTTCCGAAGACTAACAAGACTTCCTAATTGAATTATTCCTATCCCAATTAAGAGATTAATCACACCCGGATATGGCTACAAGTAGTTCAATCCTATTCCTAGGTAGAATCTATAAAATGAGGGTTAAAGCCTCAAGTTCTTGTTAATTAATCTTTCCCAACCGCAAATTATCTTTCCCAAAATTAATTTGGAGTTAATGGGCGAGTCCTAGGGTTATCTAATCCCTTTGGAAACATTAAAGAACAAGAATAATTAAAGAAACAATAACTCACTTAATAAAAGATGAAAAATCAATCAATACATAAGCACAACGAGGTATTTAATCCACACGTTAAACATGAATATTTCCATAAAATTGATTGAGTGTTGGATACACACTTAAATATTCAATACAAAGCAAGGAAATGAAGAAATAAACGTAAATGGGTAAGAAATCCTTAACCACAAGCTTCAAATATTCAAAACCCAAGTGTGTGTGCAAACCCTAGCTTCCAAAACTTGTTCTTCTCTAGTGTATCTACTGAAAATAAGCCAAAAGAATGCCAAAGATACTGAAAACATTTGCTAGGTTGAGTATATATGGGTTTGGGATTGAGAAAATATGATTTTACAAATCTGTCCGGGTCTGATTCCAGTTCACCGCACCTGCGGACAAATCCTCGCAGGTGCGATTCTGAGTGACATTATTCTTTTCCGCAGATGCGGACCAAACTACCGCATCTGCAGTTTCGCAGGTGCAGATACCTTGTCGCAGGTACGACCTCAGTATAAGTGAGCCAGTTGCGCAGGTGCAAAACACTACTTCGCAGGTGCGATGTCGCACCAGCGACCAAAAGTCTGCAGGTGCGGAATCACTGAAGGCTTCTGTGCTTTTTCCACCAATTTGTGCTCAATTCCACTTCAATTCAATGCGAATCACTTCATGGCATCATTTCCCTAAAACTCGAATAATACACACCATAAACGACCTCATGTTATCATTAATGGATGAAAAATCTAGCGAAAAAGAGCTAAAATGAGTGGTAAAATCACCACTCATCAACACCCCCAACTTAAAGCTTTTGCTTGTCCTCAAGCAAATCAAAACCAACAACTCAATGAGGTTCTACCATTTAAAGCACAAGTCGTATTGCTATCATTTACAAATCACATTCTCCAACTAAGCATTATACTTATGGATTTGGTTGGTACTAATAATTAGGCTCAAGTATGCATCTTACCCGGATAACTCCCTCATTTAAAAACAACTTCAAGAAGTGCAAGGGGGTTTCAAAATAATCAAGTGACAAGAATAAGCCTCAATGAGTGACTCAAAAGCACTGTTCTACTACATATGCTCAACTCATTCATTTTCGGATATATCAATTTCACTAATCCATCCTAATTCATGTGCCCTCACAAGATATAAAGTCCCAAAATCACCATATTTACAACAACAAACCAAGGGACAAATTCACAAATACACTCACTCTCACAAAGAATTTCAAGTGTTACAAAATATCATGTCATAGGCTTGCCCTTATTTTAATTCATCGCCTTTTCAAGAACATTCGGTTGGAGATCCCATAAGGACTTTTTAAGCTTGTAATGTAGGTTTTGGGAAGGTTCAGATAAACATTTGGGATATAAGTGACTACACCCTCCTTGAACACTACTCACATTCTTCTTTCTCGTTGCAACCACATAGCTCTCATTGGCACCTAGTTACCAACATATAACCACCTTAAATACCTCTCTAATTTTCTTCAAGGCTCCATATTTATATACATACATGTATTTCTCTTCTTTTTTTTATATATATTTTTTTTCTTTTGGAGCTTGAATAATTTCATGTGAACATTTTGAGGTGTAGGTTCCTACACTCAATATACAACCTTACAAATTTCCAACTTGACACCAAACCCCCAACTTAGGCTTTTAGCCTCATTCTCAATGTTCAAGGAGGGACGGGTTCAAAAGAGGGAATTATTTTACAAAATGGGAAAGGTTTGTAATGAGGTGACCAAAGAAAAGGTTAAAGGCTCAAATTGGGTAACTAGTGATAATATTTATGCAATGGTAAGCTTCAAAGGCAAAAGAGGTTTTTAAAATAACACAAACAATGCCTAAGGTCATTTCTCCAACCAACCGTAATTATCATTAGCATTGAAAGACCAACCGGGCAAGTTCTTGATGATAGAGTAAAAACAAGAATTATTTACACAAACTCTAACACACATGGCACAAGAACTAGTCAAGACGGATCAAGTTCACTTCCTAATAAGAGCATCTAGAGCAATATCATGCAAA
>ML421200.1:23669-34677 GCA_005239525.1 Nicotiana knightiana | reverse complement strand
TATATATATATATATATATATATATAAGGTTAACGCTCAATATGAAAAGGAAATAAGATATGAGAACTTTATATGTATAGTTTGTCGAGGGTCTTTGAAAACAACCTCTTTACCTTCGGTACACCCCTAGTTCCTTTTCATGTTAAACAATATTTAAAGGTAATGTTCAACATGAAAAGGAAATAAGAGTTGTGAAATTTATATATATATACTTTGCTAGGATCTTCCGGAAATAACCTATTTACCTTTGGCACATCCCTATTTCCTTTTCATGTTGAACATTATTTAAGAGTAATTTTCAACATGAAAAGGAAATAAGAATTTATATAATTATATCTAACTATATTAAAAGCACGAAGACATTTAGCGGAATGCCATTCGTTTTTTTCTACCCTTTAAAAATAGAGTTCACACTAAATAAAATAGTCATTTAATTATTTTTCTAATTTTTAGGTATTTAAAATTTGTTAGGTTTTATTTACCAAATCCTCCTTATTTGGACTATGTACAAAATCCTAATATTTAATAACTTTAAAATTTATTCAAATTTCACCATTTCAATTAAACGCAAACGTAGAATTGATCACTAACCAAAATATCTAACTTTTTATGCAAATTATCTTTTTTATGGGATACGGAATAAGCGTTTTCTTTTGGTCTTCGACTTCAACCTGGGAAGCAAAATTGCATGGATTATCGTCAATAAAGTAGAGACTAAATAATTAGGCATCTCAGTACCTTTTCCAATTTCACATCAAATTCATCCACCCTCTCGCAATATTTTTGACCCAAATATGTTATAAATTTTGCTAAAGCTTCATCATCAAACAGCCCCGAACAAACATTCGAAACTAATGAAAGGTACTCTAGCTTCTACAAGTCGTCTTCTTCAACTTCATCCCATTATAAATGCAAAGTTAATTATTTATTTTGCTTTTTCTTACAAAACGAGCAAAAATTTATACACAGAGAGATAAGAAGCCCCGAACAAACATTCGAAACTAATGAAAGGTACTCTAGCTTCTACAAGTCGTCTTCTTCAACTTCATCCCATTATAAATGCAAAGTTAATTGTTTATTTTGCTTTTCTTACAAAACGAGCAAAAATTTATACACAGAGAGATAAGAAGAAGAAAAAGAAGCGAATGAGGAGCCTTTTGTTTAAAGTTTGCCTACACTTGCCACCTACTAATTATATATTTTAGAAAAGTTAGGATGTATAACTTAAAAAGCAAGATGGAAACTAGTCACTTACTCGACCTAATGGCTCGTTTTAGCCCAATGTCACATATCTAGGACCAAATATCTGAAACATAGATGTATACAAGTCATTAAAGGTAAAATGGAGAGTTAAAATAAAGAAATTTTTTTCTTTCTATACCATAAATGAAACTTTATTGCCAAATATGTGCATATTTTATAATTTACCCGACCTGTTCACTCTTTTTCTACAATTTTTATACCATTCATTAATAGGAGCTGAATCTATCCTAATATGGCGCGCTAAAAATCAGGAAGAGAATATTCTAAATTGATTTAGCGACCTTCAGTTCAAATTTGAAACGGAAATCTTTTATCTTCAATTTAAAATCAAAATACAGAGACTGTTTTCTTCAAAAACTCTGATCTGCGAAATTTTTTCGTAAGCCACAATTCACAAAAAAAGACAAAAAGCTTCAACAAATTGAAATCAAATTGTAGAAATAAGTTCTGCAAAAGCTCAGTTCGTCGACTTTTTTCCTCAATCCAGAATTCAAAAAGGCGACAAATTATTCAACAAATTCAAGTCAAATTGTAGAAATCAATTCTGTCAATACTCTGTTCTTCATATTTTTTTTTTCTCAATCCAAAAATAAAAAGAAACGACAAAATATACAACAACACCTCAGCAACAACATGCAATCATGTCCAAAATCTCAATCATGCTACAATTGAATGAGAATTGGATAGCTATGGCAGATTTAGAGATTTTCAAGTTGATGGCATTGTAGTCGATGAGAATGCAAGTTACAGTATGTTGATTTCTACAATTGCAGAGAACTTAATGATTGATACTTCGGAAAAAATTGTAGAAATCAAATACATTGTGAACGACAATTGTCCTCCAATGGAGATTAGGAATGATATGGGGGTTCGTGTGTATATGGAGACAAAAAAGGAGAATAAAAACTTAGGATCATATCCGTTATGTATAAGTGTACGAGAGTTCAATATGGAATTGACTATCACCAATGAGAACACAAGTGCAGGTTTGTTAAGTTTAAAATTCCATGGAATTCTGGTTTTACGGTAATATCTACAAAATTTCTACATTTATCTACAAATAAACTACAAATTAGTCTAAGGATGTATAAAGAAATATTATTTTCAATATTATATACAAAATTACTACATTTATACTACAATTAAACTACAATCTATGTTAAAAAAATGTTGACTACAAAATTTTCTCTCCGTCTACATATTTCCTACAAAAATTCTACAAATAAACTACAAATCAGTTTAATTATGTATAAAGCAGTATTTTTTTTACGATTATCTACAAATTACTACGTTTATACCACAATTAAACTACAATCTATGTGGAAAAAATGTTGACTACAAAATTTTCACTTCATCTACAAATTATCTAGAAAGATTCTACAAAATTATAATGACACTGTTTATCTTTATTTTCATGCAGGTCCGTCTGGGTCCCTAAAGTTACTTGATATGTCATCCTCTCCCGTTATAGAGGAATATCAAAGTGAAATAATAACTAAAGGTACACAAAGTGCTATTGAAGAAGGACATGTGTATCAAGACAAGCAAACTGTAGCAACTGCAATGAAGCACTATTCTTGATGCATAAGTTCCAGTTCAGAGTTAAAAGATCTAGCCACATAAGGTATGAAGATATTAGTGGTGAAACGATCATTATAAACAGTCTTTTCCTTGAAATATGTGTTTTTTAAACATTGTAGATGAAGTGTAGCTATATTGTATATTGTGTTACTTTATGTTAAAACAATCCTTTTATTTCATCTACATTTATAACCTGTATTAAAATATTTTTTTTTTATTTTTAGCTACTGGATTATATGTGTTGGTGAAAACTGTAATTGGCACTTCAAGGCAACATCAATTAATGATTCTGCAATGTTCAAGATCAGGAGTTTCAACCGACAACACACATGCTCCTTAATGGACGATATATTCATACAGCGAAACGTACTGCAGTTGTAGTTGGTAGCATGGTCATTCCAAAGTATTGTGATCCTAAGACATTTCACACACCAATAGACATACAAACTGACATGTTGTCCGAACACGGAGTGAACCTAAGCTACATGCAAGCATTAAGATCAAAGGAAAAGGCTTTACAGTTTTTGAGAGGGCATCCTGCTGACTCATACAGCAAATTACCAAATTATTTTTATATTCTTGAGAAGAAGTATCCTGGTTCAGTTGTTAAATTGAAGAAGACAGCAGATGAATGTTTCTTATATGCATTTGTTGCTCTTTGTGCATCAATAAGTGGTTGGCAACATTGTAGGCCAGTAGTAGTGGTTGATGGGACATTCTTAAAGTCAACCTACAGGAGGATTATGCTGACAGCAAGCACAATGGATAGAGCAGGTAAAAATGTAGATATTTTGTAGTTATTTTGTAGGCAGTTTATAAAATATAGATACTTTGTAGTTATTTTGTAGGCAATTTATAAAATGTAGATACATTGCAGATATTTTGTAGATATATTGTAGTGTATATGTATTTATATTTTTATATGCATTTTCAAAGCTTCCAATTAATTTATTTTGGATTAATAATGTAGGTACAATATTGCCTTTGGCATATGCTGTGGTTAATTCGGAAAATGACGCATCGTGGAAGTGGTTCTTTGAGCAATTCAAGCTAGCATATGGTGAAAGAACTTCAATGTGTGTTGTTTCAAATAGGAATGAGAGTATCCTGAAGGCAACATCAATTGTCTATTCGGGCGTGCCACACTACTCTTGCATGTAGCATATTTGGACAAATATAAGGGCAAAGTTCAAGAAGGGTCATCTACAATTAAATGAATTGTACTTTGCTACAGCACAGTCATACACTCTGGATGAATTTAATGAAAGGATGTCGAAGATTAAAGAGACAGACCCACGTGTTAAATCATACCTATATAATATTGTCTATCATAGATGGTCAAGAGTACATGCAACAGTGAATAGAACTTGGACAATGACATCAAACATTGCAGAGTCGTTGAATGTTGTAACAAAAGATGCAAGAGAGCTGCCAATATTTGACCTATTAGAGTATATAAGGACACCTTCTAGAACGTTGGACCAACGAGAAGTTATTGAAGGCAAAGGGTACTTTCACATTCCTTGGGTCCAAATTCAACAAAGAATTGGAGAACAACAGAACATTATCTCAGAAGCTTAGGGTAAGATCTGTTTATTTGGTGCAGAATTTTTTTTTTTTTAATATACAGTGTTTCCAGATTGTAGACAAATTGTAGATAATTTGTAGATTGTATATAATTTGTAGAATTTTTGTAGATAATTTGTAGATAAGTTGTAGATAATATATTTTTATGATTGGAATAATAGTCTTTCTGTTTGTTATGTAACTGTAGGTGAGGGCTTCAACAGATCATATCCATACTGTGTTAGATGGTGTGAAGCAGTGCATTGTGTGTCTTGAAAGCAAGAAATGTAGTTGTGGCCAGTTCCAACTTGATGAACTTCCATGTGCACATGCTTTGGGAGCTTTAAGGAACAGGAATGAAACTTATGAAAACTATTGCTCTCCGTATTACACAAAGGAGAACCTACTGCGTACGTATGAAATACCAGTAAATCCCCTTCCTGATGAAAGTAAATGGAATGTGCCACAACATATTTCGGATGAAGTAGTAAATCCACCTACCGGAGAGAAAAGGCAGCCAGGAAGACCTCAAAAGGAAAGATACAAAACATATGATGAACTAAAGTCAAAGAAGTACAAGGTGTCATGTGGAAACTGTGGAGGTGAAGGGCATAACAAAAGATCTTGCAAGAATGCGCCCAAAAAGAAATAAATATCATGTAGTTAGAATAGTATTTCAAAATAACTGTTAGTGTGTTCAAGTTAATAGAATTTTGTGTGTAATCGTTTAAGTTTTTAAAGATTATAATGTAGTTAATTTCAATTTGTTTATGTGTTTGTTAACATGTTTTTCTGTATTGTGTCAAGCATCTAAATTTTTTTTTGATATATTGTAGATAACTGTTAATATTTATTATCTACAATACAACTACAAAAAAAAAATTGTAATATACAGTGTTTCCAGATTGTAGATAAATTGTAGACAAATTGTAGTTAATTTGTAGATTGTAGATAATTTGTAGATAAGTTGTTGATAATTTATAGATAATCTATTCTTATGATTGAAATATTATTCCTTCTGTTTGTTATGTAATTTAACTTGAACTGACAGATATATACAGAAATTACCTACAACTGGAGGTATTTCATACAAATTTTATACATATTCAACTACAAAATTATATACAATCACGACATTGAGTGTTTCCAGATTGTAGATAATGTGTAGTTTTTCAGTAGACAAATTGTACTCTAACATCATAATAACTATGTTTAATATAATGAAGATACAGTGTTGTAAGATGGAACAAATGGAGATAAAACCACCAATTTATATTCAAGTGAACTACTAAACTGGATAGAAATTAACAAAGCAAAAGGTCTGATGCAATAAAAACATAAAAGAATTATTCAGAAAGTTGTGTATTCTCCTTCTCCTACCAACTAGCATCAACTAAATTACATAAACATGACACTACTTCTTCTTTCTCTGGACTCTTGTTTTCTCATTCAATGAAGGTGCACCCTTCCTCCTTGCTAGTATGCATGTAACCTTACTTTCACTAATTGACCCATCTTCCTGCTTCTTTTTAGCATAGTCCCATTGGAGAGCTCCATAGCGTCTACGATGTTGGTCAATATCAGAAAGGTCTTCTGCGGGAATTGACAAATCTCCAAGACTAACATGCTCCGCAAAGGTAGCAACAAATACACCACAATCGCCGCATAAGACAACAGAATTTAAATATTTACCAAATGATTATAAACCCAAAAAGAATTAAATGTATAGAAAGAGATAATAGATTTTTTACAGTGATCCCTCTTTTTGCTGTGGAATCTCCGCAACCATCCACTGAATGTTAAGAGGGTCTGTAACTGGTTTCTCAATGTATGCCTTTGTATTCTTGTAGTTAACGCTTCCCATAGAAACCAGTGCATGACAAATACAGAGGGATAATGACTGAAAACTTATCAACACAGGATTCAACAACTTGATGATTGCGTGAAGAGACCATGGAATCATACGCATAAAGTTGTCTGTCCGCAATGTCGAAAACGACCAACACCCAATGGAAATTTTCTACAATGTTGATGGACATGATGACATAGTCAACTTCATCCCATGCAACATTTTCAAGTAATCTATACCCCAAAATATATTCTGCAACAACATCATGGGGTTTAACAACCGAATACTTCTTTTCTGGAGGAGAATTTATGAACTTTTCATAAATTTGTTCAATCCTCGTCTTGAACAAACAATCGGTTGTTGTAAACCTAGTCTTGTTGTTAGGGCCATATTTGCATCTTTTTCTCAGGTAATACATTAAAACATCAATGTGCTGCAAACAAAAAAAACTACATAAGACTACAGTGCAACTACAATTAACTACAAAAAATCGACAATGATATCTAAAAACAACTCTACAATTTAAACTACAAAGTCAACTTCAAATAATCTAACAAATAGCTACACTTTAGTTGCAGTTACACTGCAAACATGGAACACAACATCTACAATCGGGTCTCCATCATATCTACATTTATACTACAATTAATCTTGTAATGTTCAGCCTAATCTACAATGTAACTACAATTTAACTACAAACAGGACATACAACTATAACAATTCTGTCCACAAAACTATATGTAGAATTTATACATACAAATCATCATCAAATAGGATACATAATCTACAAACTAAATACAATTACACTACAAAGAAGAAAGACAGCATCTACAATAGTGTCTACACTATATCTACAATTCATAATACAAGTCATGGTCAAATATATTTGATATCTACAACATAACTACAATTAAAATACAACAACATAAGACAAACTATCTACAAATTATATCTTATGAATAGATTCTTTGATACTTACCGAGTCATTGAGGACTTGTCCGGGGTGAGCAAGGGAATAGAACCAGTCCTTCTTATCACCTTTTTCCACTCCAAGGTCTAACCAAGGCTTAATTTGGTTATCCTGTATGGAAAAGGGAGCCTTCCTCCTGTAACAACAAATAAATGTCAAAAAAAAAATTATAGAATGAATTAGATATGTAAAAATAAATGTCGAAATGAAAGTGTCAAATTATACATTCATACCACTTTGAACCTTTGTCGCTACAGTGGTATAACCACTTTTTGAATTTATCTAAAACCTCCGGATCTACATTTTCACCTATAACAGTAGTAAAAGGGTGCTTGAGGTAGAGAATTTTAGGTCCAACCGAGCTGCTGCCCCCAGAACTGTACAGAGGGATAAATGGTGATCGGGCATGCTTTCCCGGATGCCTGGTTCTCCCCGGATGCATAGGTGTTGCTTCATCTTGTATGGACTCGCCATACTTAACCAATTTGGATAAGTTTTCAGGCAACTCAAAATCATCCAGTGTGACCCCCTTCTTCTCAATTCCTGATCCTTCTGAATCAACCACATCCACATATTGTGCATCTGCACCTTCATTTTCATGTTCCTCAATGACTTGTTCTGTCTGAGCTGCTACAGTCACTCCGTGAATTGGGAACTATGAATTCATATCTTGCATCTCTGTAACACAATGCATATCTTACTTAACAGCAATGTTAAAATGTATAATCAACAAGAAAACATATCTGAATGACAGTATGATACCTGCTTTATCTTCATCAGCTTCAACTTGAAAATATGTATATAAACCATCATGTGCTGGAAGATTTTCTTCACCAGTATGAAGATTTTCTTCGCCAGTTGCACCTTCAACTTGTTCTGTTTTATAAATTAAAATGGTAAATAATATTGGATAATGATGGCCTGAAAGTTGTAGATATGTGTAGGAAAATTATAGATAAAGTGTGGATAAGTGTAGATATGTTGTATAAACTATGATACATTTTAACATCAATGTTAAAATGTATAATCAACAAGGAAACATATATGAATGACAGTATGATACCTGCTTTGCCTTCATCAGCTTCAACTTGAAAATGTGTATATAAACCACCATGTGATGGAAGATTTTCTTCACCAGTATGAAAATTTTCTTCACCAGTTGCACCTTCAACTTGTTCTGTTTTATAATTAAAAATGGTAAATAATACTGGATAATGGTGGCTTGAAAGTTGTAAATATGTGTATGAAAATTGTAGGTAAAGTGTGGATAAGTGTAGATATGCTGTATAAACTATGATACTAATTGTAGATAATTTTTAGGTATTTTGTAGATACCTGTTTTGCTGGTGCTGGCCTGCACTTGTTCCCCAAAATTGAACTGAAAATGCTGATTGTTGAAGTCTTTTTGTTGGTCATTGTTTTTCGTTGAACTACCAGCAAACTAAATGTTTCTGTTACTTTGAGTATATTTTTTCATATGTCATAAATTATTTTGGTATATAAATAGATGTCAAATCTTACCTTTGCATCATCCTGCTCATTTCTACTGTTTATCAATTTCAAAATAGTCTGCACAGACTCATTTATAAACCCTCGAAGGCTATGGAGTTCTACAAATACAGCTTTCCTAAAATCTTCAAGCTTTCCATCAACCTACAAGTTACAATATAGTTAGTTGTTAATTTCATAATATGTGCTAACATACATTCAAAAACATGTGCAATTATATATAGAAATATGTCAGAATTTACAAATTTGTAGATATTTTGTAGGTAGTTTATGAAATGTAGATAAATTGTAGATAATTTGTAGATATATTATAGTTTATATGTATTACCTGCTCAATTCCTTTTTCTAATTTTCTGAGCTTCTTAGCAATAGAGTCCTTGTCCTCTTCACCAGCTGTTTGTTTGGGTTCTAATGTAGGAGGATCAACATTAGGAACCTCAGATGTTTGTTCACCTTCTTGAACTTCATACTCAATTTTGTCGGGCAAAGTCAGCACTCCAATCTCTTCTCCAGATTCACTCATGCTAGTAAACTAAATGAGAAAAAATAAATTAGTTTGACTAAGGCAGAAAATGTAGAGTAATTGTAGATATTTTGAAGGTAAATGTATAATCATAAAAATAAAAATAAAAACTTTACCTTAATCCACTCAGGCTTTATCATCTTCTCTTCAAAGGTAGCTAACCAAATCTGCCCCTTACTAGCTGACCATCTTAGTATGCGAGGTATTGAGTCAGAACACCTCGTAGCAAGCTCAGTGCTGACAGTCGAGCAACACTCATAAAGCATAATTTCAATGCTAGTGAGCATCCCCATATGAGATAAGAATGTACATAGGGATTTAGTCCGTGCCTAACAGATTTCATCACCTGAGTGAACGATTTAATACCCCATGGATATGACTCATACTGCCCAGACTCTATCAAATAGAACCTAAAGTGATCTACAAAAGACGCATGGTCTTTGTCATAAGGACAAATGAAAAATTCTAAAAGATAAAGAATGCACAACTTCACCGCATCTTCATCGTTTACCCAGGATCTATTGGTTACTATCTGTTTCAAATATGACTTCTCCACTTTTAATTTGTTAGGAAAATAATTGTTCATTAGCTTGCTAACATAACTGGAAGTATAGCCAAAATCTGTAACCTGAGTAACACATCTTAGACCGGTAATTAATGAAAACTCGCTCAATGAAAAATTCAATTTTTCACCCCTCAACTGTACAGAAAAATATGATGCATTGGACTTGGTCAATTCATACTTCATCAGAAGATGAATGGCTTGGTTTTGCATGCATAGGGTGGGAAGAGACAATAAGTATCCAAAACATGTCTTTTTGAAAAGCTTCAACGCAGTTGGAGATAATAGCTCTTTTATCTGGCTAGGAATGCTAGGATCACACAAAGTGTGGAATCTAAGAACCCCATAATCCCCATTGTGTGGGGAAAAAAAGTGTCCATTCTGCACAAATAATAAATTATTTCACATTAGTAAACTGCATAAAAAAGATACATTCATCTATATTTTATCTAAAATATATCTACAAATGATTAAATAATATCTACAGTTTAAAGCATTTTCTACAAAAAGGCAGCAACAAAAAATAACTACAACTCTGCTTCAAATAGTACAAGTTACCCAACAATATAACTACAAAATCACTACAAAATATCTACAATTATAAAGGCAGAACATCACAACTACAAATTATCTTTAAAATTAAGACAATTACTCTACACTTGACTAGAACTCGTATAACATAGATTTTACCATCCTAAACCAAACTAAAGAATTAGAAACGAAACTAATAAATGGTTACCTTCACCAATGATTGGTTCCGAATATTTTTTGGGTGTTTTTTGGAATGTTTTTTCATTTTTGGATTTTTCGTACCAGGAGACACCTTTGGTTTCTTTACTGTTCGAAGTTTAGGGACCTCTTCTACAAAATCGTCGTCTACCAAAAGCTCTTTTCCTTTTCGTTTGAGTTGTTTGTCTCGTGTAGAAGTTTCTCCAGCATCTACATCATGTTTTTGTTTTGTTCTCATCTCGGCTCTGATTTGTCGGGGAGATGAACTATGAGTAGTCTCTGCAATTGCATGTGGAGATTTGACTTGTTTTTTGGGTGATTTTGGTGATAACACACCCAAATCATATGAGGGGATATCAGCTACTGCTGATTTTTTAGGACTTTGTTTCGAAGATTTGTTGTTCTTCATTGATGAACTTCAACTGGATTCAAATTTGGAAGCAACTTTGTAGAATG
>ML421200.1:8487-19649 GCA_005239525.1 Nicotiana knightiana | reverse complement strand
TTTTGAATTTTAAAAACAGATCAAATTTGATTTGGTTTTGGTTTTAATAAAAAAATAACCGAAAAAATCGAACCAAACCGACTATAAAAGTAGCTATTTTTAAATTTATTATTACACCTATATATATATATATATATATATATATATATATGTATATTTTATAAAAAGTTTCTAAAATTTTATGGTACATATTAGTCATTTATATTTTTAGTTTAGCTCTTTGTTATTATAATAATCTAATTCTTTGTCTTTACACTCTAGTTTGATTGGTAGTTTTATTTTGCTAAGTACAAGAATTTATTTCGTGTTAAAAATAATCGATTTTTAATTGAGTACTTTAATTATTCATCACTATTTGATTCAATTATCATCAATATATCTTGGTAAATGATAGATTTCTCGACGAGCAATTTGATTTGATAGTGTTACATTGAAAATGTAGTCGCCGGAATATGCATTTGGTAGTGTATGAAAAAAATGATGAGAAAAAATCGAAAAACCGACAAAAATCGAATCAAACTAAATCGATAAAAAACCGACTTAATTGGTTTGGTTTGGTTTCAATATATGAAAAATCGATTTATTTGGTTTGGTTTCTTTTTAAGAAAATACCGACCCAAATCCATGAACACCCCAATTCATGAACCAATACTATTATTTTGATGGCCTTAAAATAACTTATATTTGTTCATATACCTAATATGAAACTCCATATTATTTGGTTTAATTATCATACAAAGAATTTAATTGGATGAGTACTATTTAAACCAGCTAAATCTTTGTCTAGTAAAATAATTGTAAAGAAACTTAAGGTAAAAAATCAGTACTTCTAATTATTATTGTTATTTTATCCAGCATGAAGTGTATTGTGGTGAAATATAATTCTCAAAAATATATAAAGGTCTATTAACATTTCATATATATTTTGATGCGCATGAATCGTTAAGATAATATAATATTTATTTTTATCCGTATATACATTTTAAAAATCTTTTTGACTTAACTAATTAATATTCTGATAATATTAGAATGACACGATATTTTGGTTGAACTAATTGAATCTCATTTTGTCACGACCCAAAGTACATAGAGGTCGTGATAGCGCCGGACCCCATAGTCAGGCAAGCCAATATTTAATAATTAATGGAATCTTTGTTATGATTTCGAAATCATCCATTTTTCATTTACTTAAGTAATAATTATCGAACTTCTACTAAGTAAGTAATAACATCCTTAACAAATTTAAATAGTGAATAAATCCCATAATAAATCCCAGAACCCGATTTCACAAGTGTATGAGCAAATTTTTTTAAGAATTATACAGATACTACACTTGTCCGGAATACAAACTGGACAAGGAAATTTAAAATGAAAGTAAACACAAAATATCTGAGGAAGACTTTGTCGGCTGCGAGTCGTCTCCGGATGATGCAGCTCGTTTAAGTCTCCAAGTCAGCCATATTGCTATGAATGTACCTGTGCAATAAAAATGCACAGCAAGTGTAGTATGAGTACGAAAATAACGTGTACTCAGTAAGTATCCCGCCTAACCTCAGAGAGGTAGTGAAGAGAGGTCGAATTAGACACTTGCTAGGGGTCAATTTAGTATAATCAAGTGAGACACTAAGCATGAATATCATAAGTAATTTAATAAAATCAGGAATAAGAAATATCAACTTCTTTCCCATTTAACACTTTAAATCTTCGTCATTTCAGTGGACAATTTAAAATTTCACAGGCCAACAAGCAGGTAATAATTACAAAAAATATGCAATTATCATGCGCAAGGAATGCCGAGGGTCGAACGGTGCGGACCAACAATAAATGTAAATTGTGCACTGCCGAAGGGTCGAACGGCTCGAACCATAGACGCATCTATTACCCCCGCTCGCGAATCGATCATGCGACGCAGTCATATATAATATTAGAGTTACCCTGCTCGCGAATCATACATGCGACTCAGGTACTCATAAATAAAAATAATCTCACATTAAATTCACATTTATCAGGTAAACAGTTACTCAATAAAGTGATAAAAATTCTCTTTTAATAGTCAAGAAGAAAGTACTTAATCATTTTTTTAAAATCCATTTACCAAGTTCGAAAACATTTAACATCTTGAGTTCATAAATAAAATTACAAGTACGGCAAGTAAGATATGTTGTGGGTCCTAGGCTCCCCGGACATAAACATAATAGTAGCTACGCACGGACTCCCGTCACCTCGTTCATATGTAGCCCCCACGAATAGTAGCACATATTCAATTATTTCACCTATGAGGATAATTCCCCCACACAAAAGTTAGAATGGAGACTTACCTCGCTCCGAAATTTCATAACCGTCTTCCAAGCCCTTCCGGCGACTCGAATTGATGCAAAACGTCCCAAAACTACCAAATAACGAGCAAACAAATAAAAATTCATTCTAATACTTGTAACAATTCAAATTATATAAATTCCCGACTCCGCTCGAAAAGTTGACCAAGATGCCCTTGGGCTCACGTGCCCGGATTCCGAAATTTCTCGAAGATAAACTCTACCCATAGCCTTACTAGCTCAAATATATAATTTACTCTAATTTTCATGCTCAATTTCGTGGTAAAAATCCAAAATACCAAATTCTGGGTCTTCCCCTAAAATCCTAAATTTCTACTAATTTTCATGTCTAAATTCATGCTAGACCACATATTTAACTTAGAAATAATCGAAAGAATTCACTTACCTAGAGATGCTTGATGAAAGTCCTCCCTTGAAGCTCCCCAAAATTGCCACACCAAATGAAAAATGAGAGAAATTGGCCAATACCCGTTTTTAAAACAACACATTGCCTCCAGCCTTTTCGCACCTGCGGGGCAATAGCCGCTCCTGCGGAAATTCCATCGCAGGTGCGGCTCTGACTCGACCCAGCAGCTCCCGCTTCTGCGATCCTCTCTTCCGCATCTGCGCCTTAGCAGGTTACACATCCTCGCACTTGCGCCCCTGCCCTCATCTGCGACTCCTTGACCGCTTCTGCGGCTCCGCACTTGCCGCCAAAACCCCGCAGGTGCGGTCACACCAGATGACAACAACTTCAGCTATTTCTCGAACTCCTAATTAATTCGATCCATTAGCCACCCGAAATCCACCCGAGGCCCCCCGAGACCCCGTCCAATTACACCAACCTGTTCCAAAATATAACGCGGACCTGCTCGAGGCCTCAAATAACATCGAAACAACGAATCTCTCTCCAATCCAAGCTTCATGAACTTTGAAACTCCAAATTTCTACATCCGACGCCGAAACCTATCAAATCACGTCCGATTGACCCCAAGTTTTGCACACAAGTCATATTCAATATTACAGACCTGCTCTAACTTTCGAAATCACATTCCTACCCGATACCAAAATTTTCACTTCCGGTCGGATTTCCTCAACAACCTTCAATTTTTATCTTTAGCCAAATGACTTCAAAATGACCTACGGACATTCGAATTCACTTCCGATCGCGCTCCCAACTCTAGAATCACCATACAGAGCTATTCCCATGCTCGGAACCCAAATGGACATCTATAACACTGAAATGCCTTTTAACTCAGATTTATGAAATTCTTCTAAAATGCTATCTTCCATAATATACGCCGAAACGCTCCCGGGTTATCTAAATCCCGATCCGAGCATACTCCCAAGTCCGAAATCATCATACGAACCTGCTGGAACCTTCAAATCCTGATTCGGAGGTCGTATACTCAAAATTTCAATCTTAGTTGATTCTTCCAACTTAAGGCTTCCGAAATGAGAATTTTCTTTCCAATTTGACTCCGAACTTCCCGAAATTCAATTTCGACCACACCTACCAGTCATTATACCTGAAACAAAGTTGCTCGTGACTTCAAACCGCTGAACGACGCGCTCGAGCTCAAAACGATCGGTCAGATCGTTACACATTTAATCACGAATGATATTGTTGGTATATGTTCTCGTTTATCACATGAATGGCTTTATCAGTTACCACGATCGTACACTTAATATTGATATTTATCACAAATTTTACATTTATATCTTAGTTAAAGAAAACAATTTAGTAAAATAATCTTAAATGATTTCAAATTTTTAATTCAAGTAAGAAAATCTAATAAATAAATTTGTATTGATTTTAAAGTCTTTAAATATTAAAAAATAAGTAAATGACCATAGTTATTCTGATCTTATACTTAGGAAAATAAGTAAATTGACCACCCTAGTTATTTATCTTTATAAAATTGACCACACCCGATTTTACGGGCTCGAGAGTATGTCTCGAGAGTGAGCCAGTATCGAAGTGAGTTCGGGCTCGACGAACACGAAGCCTGAGGGATCGAGATCAAGCTAAATCGACACCGAAGTAACGGAATCACGAGATATCCGCAATCGACCACCAATCTCGGCGAGAATCTCGGAATTGGCAGAACCATTAGCGGTTATTAATATCAATCATGTATTTTACTTCCGAAATTAGAGTTATACCTTATTTAGGATTCCTCTACTATATAAAAAGAAACCTTGTTCATTTGTAACAGAGGGATCAAATATGCATCTACTGAAAAATACAAATACTCTGCTTTTTTACTCGCTCTTAAGTCTCTACTGTTCTTATTGTCCATTTTGTTCATATTGTTCTTATTATTCTCGTGGTTCTTAACGTTCGATCTCGACACTATTTCAAGCCGAGGTTGATAACTTGCAATTACACTGGTTTGATCCATTTCAATTGTTGAATTCCTTTATTTATCTAGCTATTTATCAATTTGCATTGAATTAGATCACGTATCCTTATAACCACATTACAAGTTTAATTGTTACTCGTATTTCGAGGTAAACAATTTCTTAATTATAATTTAATCTTCAATTAGTATGAAAATAGTTAAAAACAATATCATTCCAACTATGATAATATCTTGATTTAACCTTTATAATTATTAAGCAATTGAGAACAATATGTAGTCTGTTTTCATTTATAAATAAGACATTATGTTACTTAATGCATTAAAATAATAGAGAAAATATTATATTAAGAAAAAAAGCGAATCTTCATACTATTGTGGAGAAATTTTTTACTTGTCATTAAATGAATTCTTTGAATTAAATTTATTTTTGTTCTTACATTTCAAAATAGTGCAACATTTTTAAGAAGAAGAGCAAAAATAACTACTATTAGATAATAGAACATTTAAGTCAAAGCGTAGTTTGATATTTAGTCTAGAATTATTGCTTAACTCCATGGTGTTAGAAGTAATAAATCCCAAAAGGTAAGAATTTTTATAACTAAAATCTGAATAGACTTTGAATATTTAGATAGAGGAAGTTTGTACATAGTTTGAATAAGGAAATATACAATATACAAAGAATTTAATTGATTTCAAAGTACTAAATATTCAGAAAGTAATTAATTGACTAATCTTAAATATTAGAATAAAATTATATGATAATAATTAAAAGACTGTTTTGTCTAGTGTGAACTCTCTTTTTAAAGGGTAAAAAAGACGAACGACATTTCGATAAGGTCCTTCGTACTTTTAATATAATATAGATTATTGATACAGATAATTATTTTTATTTTTATGGTTTATTTCAATTATTATTACATTATTTAGTGTCATTAGCTTATTCTTTATCCTTAAAATTTAAAAAACTAGATATATAGGTAAGAAGATAATATATATATATATATATATATATATATATATATATATATATATATAAGAAATTTAAGGTTAATGTTCAACATGAAAGGGAAATAAGATATAAGAACTTTATATGTATAGTTTGCCGAGGGTCTTCCGGTAACAACCACTTTACCTTTGGTACACCCCTAGTTCCTTTTCATGTTGAACATTACCTTTAAATAATGTTCAACATGAAAAGGAAATAAGAGTTGTGAAATTTATATATATTTATATATATACACACACACTTATAGCCTGTTTGACCAAGTTTTTTTTTGGGCCAAAAGTGTTTTTTTTTTGTTGCCAAAAGCACTTTTGACCAAAAATTGAGGTGTTTGGCCAAGCTTTTGGAAGGAAAAAAAGTGCTTTTGAGGAGAAGCAGAAACAATTTTTGAGAAACAGAAAAAGATAGTTTCTTTCCAAAATCTATACTAATTAAAAGCACGAAAACCTTTAGCGGAATGTCATTCGTTTTTTCAACCCTTTAAAAATAGAGTTCACACTAAATAAAATAGTCATTTAATTATTTTTTTAATTTTAGGTATTTAAAATTTGTTACGTTTTATGTACCAAATCCTCCTTATTTGAACTATGTACAAAATTCTAATATTTAAAACTTTAAAATTTATTCAAATTTCACCATTTCAATTAAACCCAAACGCAGAGCAAACACGTAGAATTGATCACTAACCAAAATATCTAATTTTTATGCAAATTATCTTAAACATTAAATTAATCGACGAAGGAATAATAATCATTAAAAAATAATAAATACTCTGTAGGCCCACTTATATATTAAATAAGTATATAAATGTTCTAGCTATATATGTCATATAGGAGTGCTAAAATAAAATACACTCAGTATAAATTTAAAATAAGAAAATATCACATGTATAAGAAAATATCAGAATAATGTAGGATAGAGTGTCTTACTTTATTGAGTAGTTAAATTATTAAGATCAATAGTTATTACATTTAAAACTAATCTATTTTTCTTTTGTTTTTTTCTTATAATAACTCGAACATAATTTTTATATAAAATTATATAATTCTTTAAAATTTTATAGTACTCATTAAACGAAAGTAAATGCCCCTACCCTAAAAATGAGTATACTAGTAGTACTATACTTTAGTCTCTTATGTAAGACTAGATGCGGGATGGCCATGCTCAGCAACACTTAATTACAAAAATAATTTTCTGTTTTACTCCAATAGTTTAATAAAGATTATTCATATAAATTTAATTAATATATTTAAGGTTGAAAATTTCATATGCGCCTTTATTCGATAAAAGTATTGCGTTTTCGAATTAGATATCTAATTTTAAATTATTTTGCTGGAGTTAAACATCAACGAAAAAGCAATACAAATGTTATCAATATCCCATACTTGTTTTTACTTTGTGTGTTGTTTTTTCCTCATATTCTAATTTAAAATTTACAATAGACTTTTTTAAAAAAGAAAACAAGTAGTAGGCTCACTGGTAGCACAAAAATTCACAGGCAAACATATTTTGGTAGTTTTTTAGGGTGTTAAATTTAAGAAAACAAAGTCTCTAATTTATTTAAACTCAACAACGTATGAATAAACCAAAGAGATTGTATTTTTCTTCATTGATAATATATTTGTTAATAGTATTAATAAGATGAGATGTCTTCTTTTAATATTAGGAAAAATATATTTTACGTTAGAAGTACACCAAAAAATATAGAAACAAATATTTCTAACGGGGTACCAATTTAACTCTTTTGTTTGTGTACACTATTCTCATAAAGTACTTGAATCAAACATAGTTGTTTGAGCAATTGCACCATAAAATATTTATTTGACACACAAAATAATTATAAAGATTCAAATGGTAAAGTTGGTACAGTTTTAAAAGTAATAGTGTAAGTTCTAATTTGAGTCCATGTCATTTGTTAATCATATTATTATTTTCTTGTTATATATACAAAAAATATAAATTTGCTATTAATATTTTAAATTAAGTCGGAGCAAGTTATCTTCTAAATGACAATATCTTAATTAATAATTAATAAAATCAATTTTGGTTTGAAATGGTACAATAATATTTCAACATTAGCCTTTTATAAATAATTTGTATTCTACTTGGTATATTAGTTAATATTCTGTTTATTTTATTTTTAATATCAGATAGATTATTAAGACGGAAAAGTTACTCACTTTTAAGTATTAAAGTGTGAGGAGAAAAATGACTTAATACGTTAAACATTATATAATAGTTAATTAGTGTACGAATAAGAAATGATAGTGCAAGGAATAACAAATTTAAGTGGGCCCCGTGATCATGAGAGCTTTCATTCTTGCGGATACGTGTAAATGGCAAATTAATGGGGGCCCACTGTTTCAGGACATTAAAGTTCCAAATATGCCCCAAGTCAAGTAAGAGAGCAGAGATAAAATCTGAAATGAATTGGGCGTTTTTTGTCAATTCGCTTAGAAGTCTTTCCTTGTTCTTGTAGGAATCGGAATACTTCTTTTCTTATATATACCTTATATTTCACAGGGTAACTTCCACCAAAGAGTCTCAGCGTGTTTGCTCCGATGGGAGGGAACGAAGGTATGAAGAAGTTGGAATATCTCTCTCTCATATCGAAGGTATGTAACGAGTTAGAATCTCATTTAGGTTATGGCTACAAAGTATTAGCTGAATTTATTATTGATTTGGGTAGAAGTTGCTTAACAGTTGATGAATTTGATAGGAAATTGAAAGATAATGGTGCTGAAATCCCAGATTATTTCGTACGGACATTGCTTACTATTATCCATGCTATATTGCCTCCTCCTAGCACCAACCCGAAGGATGGGGAGGTTGAACTTGAGGCGAAGAAGAGTAAGAGGAGAGACAGAGAGGAAGAAGAACGGGATGGGACTAGAACTAGGCCTAGGGTTAGGGATGCTGATCATGATGCTGGTAGAGCTGAACGTCATAGGGGTTCACATAGGCACAGGGACAGATATGGAGATACATATGCAAAGGGCAGGGGAGCTGATGATCGGAGGAAGTCGACGCATCCTGTTATGGATGAGCCCAAGTTGTATACAGTTTATAAGGGGAGGGTGTCGAGGGTGATGGATTCCGGTTGTTTTGTTCAGCTGAATGGCTTTAGAGGGAAAGAAGGTTTGGTTCACGTTTCTCAGCTTGCTAATACAAGGGTTAGTAATGCCAAAGGTTTAGTAAAGCGGGACCAGGATGTTTATGTTAAGGTTATCTCTATCAGTGGGCAGAAGCTGGGTTTGTCAATGAGAGATGTTGATCAGAATACAGGAAAGGATCTGTTGCCCTTGAAGAAAAGCTCAGGCAATGATGCATATCCTTCAGGCATGAATATTGGGGGCTCTAGGACTAGGAGGGTTGGCCTTTACGGTATCAGCATTACTGAGGCGGAGGAGCATGTTGTTCCGTCTCGTAGACCGCTGAATAGGATGAGTTCACCTGAAAGGTGGGAAGCCAATCAACTTATTGCTGCAGGAGTTTTTGGGGTGAGGGAACATATCATGTTTGATGAAGAAGGGGACGGGCTGCTATATCAGGAAGAAGGTGCTGAAGAAGAACTTGAGATTGAGCTGAATGAAGACGAACCCCCTTTCTTGCAAGGCCAGAGTCGTTACTCAGTGGATATGTCCCCTGTTAAAATTTTTAAAAATCCTGAAGGATCCTTGAGTCGTGCTGCTGCCCTACAATCAGCTTTGATAAAGGAGAGAAGGGAAGTAAGGGAGCAGCAACATAGGACGATGCTTGATTCCATCCCAAAGGATCTCAACAGACCATGGGAAGACCCAATGCCAGAGACAGGAGAGAGGCATCTGGCACAAGAGCTGAGGGGTGTTGGTTTGTCTGCCTACGACATGCCAGAGTGGAAGAAGGATGCTTATGGTAAAGCCTTGACCTTCGGCCAGAGGTCTAAGCTATCCCTCCAGGAGCAGCGGCAGAGACTTCCTATTTACAAATTGAAGAAAGAACTGATTCAGGCTGTCCATGATAATCAGGTCCTGGTCGTCATTGGTGAGACAGGTTCTGGCAAGACGACACAGGTGACACAGTATCTAGCTGAGGCAGGGTACACAACAAAGGGGAAAATTGGCTGTACTCAGCCTCGTCGAGTGGCTGCAACGTCAGTGGCTAAGAGAGTTGCTGAGGAATTTGGTTGCCGATTAGGTGAAGAGGTCGGTTATGCTATTCGGTTTGAAGATTGCACTGGGTCAGATACTGTGATCAAATATATGACTGATGGCATGCTTCTGAGGGAGATTTTGATCGATGAAAATTTGTCCCAGTATTCAGTCATAATGCTTGACGAAGCCCACGAAAGAACAATTCACACTGATGTTCTTTTCGGTTTGCTTAAGCAGCTCGTGAAGAGGAGACCTGACCTTCGTCTAATTGTCACATCTGCAACTTTGGATGCTGAGAAATTTTCCGGTTATTTTTTCGACTGCAACATCTTTACAATCCCAGGAAGAACTTTCCCAGTAGAGATACTCTATACAAAGCAGCCAGAAAGTGATTACCTTGATGCAGCTTTAATTACTGTTATGCAGATCCACTTGACAGAACCTGAAGGTGATATCCTCCTCTTCTTGACTGGTCAAGAGGAGATTGATTATGCTTGCCAGTGCCTCTTCGAGAGGATGAAAGGACTAGGTAAAAATGTTCCTGAACTGATCATACTACCAGTCTATAGTGCCTTGCCCAGTGAAATGCAGTCCAGAATTTTTGACCCTGCCCCTCCTGGGAAGAGAAAAGTTGTTGTTGCTACTAATATTGCCGAAGCTTCTTTGACAATTGATGGTATATATTATGTTATTGATCCTGGATTTGCAAAGCAAAATGTCTACAATCCAAAACAGGGACTTGATTCACTGGTTATTACCCCAATTTCACAAGCATCAGCAAAGCAACGAGCAGGGCGTGCTGGACGAACTGGACCTGGGAAGTGTTACCGTCTGTTTACTGAGAGTGCATTCCACAGTGAAATGTCCCCTACTGCCATTCCCGAAATCCAAAGGATAAATCTTGGGAACACGGTTCTTATGATGAGAGCAATGTGTATTAATGATCTTCTGTCATTTGATTTCATGGACCCACCTTCCCCTCAGGCTCTCGTATCTGCCATGGAGCAACTTTACTCTCTTGGAGCACTCGATGAGGAGGGGCTCCTGACGAAGCTGGGAAGAAAAATGGCGGAATTTCCATTAGATCCTCCTTTGTCCAAGATGCTTCTTGCTAGTGTGGACCTTGGCTGTAGTGATGAGATCTTGACCATAATTGCTATGATTCAAACCGGAAATATCTTTTACCGACCAAGGGAAAAACAAGCACAGGCCGATCAGAAAAGGGCCAAATTTTTTCAGCCTGAGGGTGATCATCTTACCTTGCTTGCTGTTTATGAGGCTTGGAAAGCCAAAAATTTTTCAGGTCCATGGTGTTTTGAAAATTTTGTCCAGTCTCGATCTCTCA
>ML421195.1:1437-63803 GCA_005239525.1 Nicotiana knightiana | reverse complement strand
ATATCTAAACACTTAAACCAAATAATGAAAAGAAACAAAATATAAAAAAGAAATAGGAAAATAAGAAAATGTTGGTGTAGGGGTTTGAACCTTGTACCTCAAGAACAAAACTATCTTTACAACTATCCTTCAACCAGAGGACCGCCTAGCTTTTTAGCATTTTTAATGTATAGCGCGCTATATAAAGACGCTATACCTGCATTTAGTTTTTGTCAGAGATATAACGCCCAAAAATTGGACGCTATACCTTAACGGCAAAAGTTACCGTTAAGGTATAGCACCAAGTTTTTGGGTGTTATACATAGTTATGTACTGTCTTTTTTTCCCCACTTATTTATGTTTTATGTGTCAAAAAGAACCATATTTCTGTTTCGGACTCTGGAAAATGGAGTATCTGACATAAATAATTATTCCCTCAACACTAAAGTGACACCCAGAATCACTTTATAGGATATCACAATTAATGCACAATCTCTCACAGAGCACTATGACTCTAATTCATCACTAAATAGAATCTCTAATCCTTTTTCTAAAATGTTCATTACCCTTAATATCAACGCGAGCGAGCAACTACCTACCCACCTCATTACATATACATTGTTGCGGCGTGCAGCCCGAGCCATAAATATCCTCACATACTCGGCTCTTTGCCTCACTCAATCATCCTCACAAGCCACTCGGGTCAATCCATCTCAACTCACGGGACTCAGCCCAAAATACTTCTCAGAGTTCCAAAACCGTGTGATAACAGTAAAAATAACAAGTAGAAAACATGACTGAGTTCACAATTGTTCTGTCAGGATAGTCTAAGAATAGTGTAAAAGTACTTCTGAGGGTCAAAAACAGGTCGGCACAAGGCTCCAAACATGGCTCACAGCCTATAAACAAGCATAAATTCCTAAAATACAGGATATTGCAAGGTTTGAAATCGAATACGCGGCTTAATAGTCACTATGGGACGGACCAAGTCACAATCCCTATCGGTGCACGCCCACATGCTTGTCACCTAGCATGTGTGTCACCTCATTTATCAAAACAATATCACATACCGGAGTTTCATACCCTCAGGTTTGGAGTTACAATCGTTACTTACCTCAAAACAACCCAAAGACTATTCTGTGGTGCTCTTGCCCCTCGAATCGGCTCCTAAATGCTCCGAGTCTATCACAAAACAAATAAATAACATCAAAATATGCTAGGGAGACGAATCCCAATCGAAAACTATCAAAATTAGGCACAATTCCCGAAATTTCCAAATCTGGCCCCGAGCCCACATCTCGGAATTCGATAAAAATTACATCACAAGAATACTTATCCTCCCACGAGTCCGTACATACCAAGAACATCAAAATCGGACCACAATTGCCCACTCAAATCACCAAAAGAAATTTCCAAAATTTTCCTCCCATTTTTCCCAAATTTTTTACTTAATTCCTCAAATTGCATGGTGAAAATCAAGACAAATTCATGAATATGAACCAAAAATGATTCAAGAACACTTACCACAAGAATACCACTGAAAATCTTGTCCAAAATCTCCTTCCCCCGAGCTCTTAAATAGAAAAATGAGTTATGGCCAAGAACCCCCGAAATTAGAACTTAAATTGTCTGCCCAGACTTTTACTCTGTGCGATCTCGGAAAAAGGCATGCGATCGGGATGAACAAAATGCTGCCCAACCAAACTAACTCTATGCGGTCAGAAAAATAACTATACGATCGCGGAATACCACTCCTCAAAATAGTGCGCTCGCGACTAGCTCTATGCGATCACATAGAGCAAATTCCATCGTCTCACTGCCACTCCCAGTCCTACTATGCAAACGCAAACATCTCCACGCGAACGCAGTGACCTCTCTGCTCTACCCTTCGCGATCGCACTCCTACCTACACGATCGCACTTCAGAAAATTCGCCTGGACTCAACTTACTCTACGTGATCGCGGATGAACTCACGCGACCGCAATGAACAAATCAGTGTTGCTAAAATACTACAAAAACCAGCAATCCCCCAAAGACAAAAAATGTCCGTTTGAGCATCCAAAATACATCCGAGGCCCCCGAGACCTCAACCAAACCTACCATCATATCCCATAACATCATTAAAACTTAGTAGATCCTTCGAAACACCAAAAACAATGCAAAAACACAAAAATTACATCAAATTCAAGCCTATGAACTTTGAAATTTCTAAATTTCGCCAAAGATGCCGAAACCATCCAAAGCACGTACGAATAACCTGAAAATTTGCACACATATCCAAAATGATATTACGAATCTGCTCCAACTTCCGGAATTCCATTCCGATCCCGATAGCGTAATTTCCACTGCCTACCGGAAATCGCCAAAAATTAACTTTCGTCAATTCAAGCCTAATTCAACACCGGACATCAAAACCACATTCTGAACACACTCCTAAGTGCCAAATCACCGAACGAAGCTATCCGAACTATAAAATCCGCAATCCGATGTCGTTTACCAATAAGTCAACTTCCGATTGACTTTTACACTATTGAACGAAGATAAGAGACTAAGTGTCTCATTTCTCTCCAAAAATTGCTCTGAACCCGAGCCAAGCAAACTAACACAATGTAATGAAGCTGAACCACATATAATGAAGCAGAAATTGGGGAAATGGGGCTATTACTCTCAAAACGACCGGTCGGGTTGTTACAAAATTAGATGGGTGAGGCCAATTGTACATACCTCTGTTATTGTTGAAGGGCTAAACTCTCGGAAGAGCCGGTCAGGTCGTTACATCAATTAAATCAATACAATACCAATACAAGTAAGTTTCTTGAAAAAAGTTGAGTACTCTTTAATCACAAGCCCAATTTTCACTCCTTACTACGAAGATCTTGAACACAACTTTGGACATTTCAAATGTTGCAGCTGTAATGATGGTGGACATGCAATAAATAAAAGCAGCCCAAAATCAGGAGGTGCAGACAAGCCCAGTCTAAATAGAAAAATGGGCACCTGAATTTGGCCCTTCTAAAACTAGACCCCATCAAGAGCTCATGCCTCAATATTCCAAAGCCAAAAATCTTCTTTCAGCACCCATATTTGGTGCTCTGACACATAGCGGTCCATTTTCAAAAAAGAATTAGGGCCTAGTCTCTAGTATACACCTATCTCACTGTTCGTCTCTTAACAAGGCCTATTCGGGCCCTACTCCTTCCTCTCTTGAATACTCCTACACTCGAAACTTGCCAATGTCCATGGAAAATGGGAGTCCGGAACAAAAATATGGTTCTTTTTCACACAAAGAACATAAATTAGTGAAAAAAATAAAAGAGTACATAACTATGTATAATGCCCAAAAACTGGGCGCTATACCTTAACGGTAACTTTTGCCGTTAAGGTATAGCGTCCAATTTTTGGGCGCTATATCTCTGACAAAAAGTAAATGCAGGTATAGCACCTTTATTTAGGGCGCTATACATTAAAAACAGTAAAAAGTTGGGTGATCCATTGGTTGAAGGATAGTTGTGAAGATCGTTTTGTCCTTGAGTTACAAGGTTCAAACCCCTATTTTTTTTTTATTTCACTAATAAACTTACCTATATTAGAAATGTATTTTATATTTTTAACATTTTATTTTAATCAGAGAAAAATATTTTCTTATTGTTGAGCACATTATATCTAAATACTATAGTAATATTTTACTATTCTTTTATTTCTTTATGTAATATTTTCCAAAAAAATATTTAGGAAAAAAAAAACTCATCTCAAATTCAAATAATTCTTATAATTTTATTTTCTAAATTAGACCGCATTTTCAAAAAATTACTCTATGCATTATTTTTTACCTTTAAGATATGAATTAAATTTCTAATTTTTTGTAAAATTACATATAATTTGAAATTTATTTTGTATTTTAAATTTTATTACTATTTTTATTATTTTTATTTTGAATAATTCTTTAAAAAAAAAATATCTTATTGTTTGAATTCCCCTATAATTACGGTATTGCCAATGTTTAAAGGCCTATTAAATGATAATTACAAATAAGTATGATTAACTCTAGATTCAAATTTTTTTTTTTTTTGGATTGTATTCTTTTCTTATCTATTGAATAATATATATTTTCTAACTAAATTTAGAAAGAAAGATATCAAAAAATAAAGTAATTCAACCAATATATATATATAATTCTCTTATGGAAATTTTAATTATAAAATAAAACTTATAATTCTAATTTGAAAATAAAAGGAAAAAAATAACTTTATCTTACGTATAACACAAAAGAACAACTATTAAAAGTATTGGTTATTTTTTAAAGAAATAATAAATGGCTTCTCTATTAAAGTATTTATATCTAAACACTTAAACCAAATAATGAAAAGAAACAAAATATAAAAAAGAAATAGGAAAATATGAAAATGTTGGTGTAGGGGTTTGAACCTTGTACCTCAAGAACAAAACCATCTTTACAACTATCCTTCAACCAGTGGACCGCCTAGCTTTTTAGTATTTGTAATGTATAGCGCGCTATATAAAGACGCTATACCTGCATTTAGTTTTTGTCAGAGATATAACGCCCAAAAATTGGACGCTATACCTTAACGACAAAAGTTACCGTTAAGGTATAGCACCAAGTTTTTGGGTGTTATACATAGTTATGTACTGTCTTTTTTTCCCCACTTATTTATGTTTTTTGTGTCAAAAAGAACCATATTTCTGTTTCGGACTCTGGAAAATGGAGTATCTGACATAAATAATTATTCCCTCAACACTAAAGTGACACCCAGAATCAATTTATAGGATATCACAATTAATGCACAATCTCTCACAGAGCACTATGACTCTAATTCATCACTAAATAGAACCCCTAATCCTTTTTCTAAAATGTTCATTACCCTTAATATCAACGCGAGCGAGCAACAACCTACCCACCTTGTATCGTGATGTTTGCCAATCATCTTCCTACCACTTCATCAGCGATTCCGGTGACAATAGTCACGACTCCTCCCCTATCAAAACATGTGCCAAGCTAATGGCTAGAGCTAGCATTGCAGGGCCTAAACTACTCTTTCACCATAGGGGACAAGGCAATGACAATTCAAATCCAGCACTTGATTCACTAGCTTGGGTGACTATGGAGGCTATGAAACATAGTCCGTCAAACTTTGGGCAACAACTATGGTTAGCCATGATGCTCCAAGCCCAGAACATGGAAGGAAAGCTCACCCTCAACTACAAAACTATCTATACTCCAATGAGCCAAGCTTTTCTAGATATCCTATTTTTCCAGATTTGAGCAAGGATACACCCCCACGACTCTTTTTGTGGTGATGTAACTACTTGTTTCAGTTCCACTATGCCCAGACCAGCAGATCTGGCCTTCAATTAACCAGTCACCTTTAGGTTACCTACAAATATGGTTAGGTCATGCTCTGGACATCCTATAACTCTCCAAGGTAGTGATAATGCAAGTGCTAGAAGATTCCAGCATAACAAAGATAGAGTCTCTAACCTTAGACATTATCAAGATGGTCAAAGATCATTACAATGAAGTGTTTATTGTACTTTTCCCAAATGATCTCTCCAGACTCTTAATGGTGCTCCAGCTCCAACCGAGGTTGAACTACCCAACAACTTCAAAGACATTGATTCCTTTTTAGTGAAAGAGGGAAAAGACCAAGTGATGACGAACAAAACCTTTCCTCAGGGGAAGGGAAAAGATTTCTTTACAGTCAACCCCTCCAACCGCAAAAAAGATGGTTAGCTACATCATATGGAATGTGATCAGAGCTCACAATGTTCCCACCCATCTAGTCTCCTGGAGACAAGTTGTATTGATCTTACTCTTGTGGAGAATATTTGCTATTTCTATGAACTTACCCATACCCAACTCTCAGCTTGGAGGCTTTGTTACCAAGATATGACTTTAGCCTATCATCATTCATTAATGTACTTAGAAATGAAAGTAGCACCAAGATATACGAGACTAAGACCTTATTTGTTTGCACTTAATGGAGGTCTGAATCTTAATCATTCAGATCTCAGACATTAAATATGTTTGTTTTTAATGTCTGAATCTTAATTATTCAAATCTTAACCATTAAATGTGTTTGGTTTTTTACTTCACAACAATTTAGTAGGTCTGTATGATTAAGATCGATAACAGAGACTTAATTTCATTAAGATATTATCATACATATTCATTATTAACTACCGCCACTGTCTACCATTATCAACTATCACCATACAACCCACAAAACCACAACCATACTGAACCACCAACACCACCACCATCATCCTCAATCATAGCCGCCACCATTATCGACTACTACCACCCACCATCCCAGTCCCACCACCATCATTCTCAATCACAACCAACACTCATCCACATCAACTACCACAACTAACCACTCCATCACCATCAACAACCATAGCCGGCACTGCCCATCATTTTAAACTACTACCACCCACTACGACCTTCCTCAGTCACAACTACCACCACCCGTTATTATTAACTATCACCACCCACTACCACTATCCTCAATCATAATTGCCACCACTACCAATCACACTAGCTACTACCTGAACCACCACCATCAACCAAAACTACCACCAACCACCGCCCCTATTCGACATTCACAAGCACTATCGTTAGCCATCACCACCAACAACTATTACATTTTTAAAAAATATATATTTAATTGATAGAATATTAGATTAATTAGTATTTCGTATAAATTTAATGTTTATTAATTTTCAAATAAAAATAAAATTTTATATATTCATATGTTAAAAATCAAACATTTTAGTATTCATATCTTAATACACATCTTAATATTCAAATGTGTATTCAGGTTCAAAAGTCTTAATCTTAATACACATCTTGATATTCAGATATGAATTCAGATTCAGGCGACTTAATTTTAAAAAAACAAACGAGGCCTAAATATGTCGAGCGATACAAAACAGCCTGGATGCAAATACAAGTGAACAAAAAAGAGTAGCCTTAATTACAACAAAACGACTAAAAGAGAAAACATTAGAAACAAACTGTGTTAGAAATATGTTTTAGAAGCTGATCTCAGTAAAATTATTTTACTGTTTCAACTTAAGAGTTATTTACTGCAGTAATTTAGTTTGAATTTGAAATAACTTTGAACTAGTCTTTAGGAGTGAACTAGTGTCCAGGAGTTTGTTATTTTCAGCAAATTTTGTGTTGATTTTAAGGTCTTTTAAGTTGGTATTTCTCTTATAAATTGTAATCTAGATGCAGTGAAATAATATATAAATTTTAGCTTCAGTTATTTAGAGTTTCTTTTATATCTATGCCAGAATATTCCTTTTATTTTCCTGTTACCTTGCCCTATTATTTCCCTTAATTTCTTTTAACAAGAGCCGACAATTTGTTTCAAGAGCCATCATCTTAAGGGACCTAAATAAAAAAATTTATTGAGTAAGATGGAGACTGAAACGAGTTTTTCTCAAATGGCTCCTCCGGTCTTTGATGGTGAAAATTACCAACTATGAAAATGGAGACTTACTTTGAGGCTTTATATATTTGGGAGGCCGTGGAAGAGGATTATGATTTTCTTCCACTGCTAACAATCCCACAGCTGACCAGATCGAGAGTCACAAGGAAAAGAAAACTAGGAAATCAAAGGCGAAAACAACTTTTTTTGTTGGTGTATCTGCAATAATTTTCACGAGAGTTATGACTCTCAATTAGCAAAAGAAATCTGGGATTATCTGATGGGAGAATATACAAGAGATGAAAGAATTCGAGGCATGAAGGTATTGAATTTAATAAGGGAATTCGAGTTGCAGAAAATGAAGGAATCTGAGACCATCAAAGAATACTCATATCGGTTTCTTGGCATTGTTGGTAAGAATGCTTGGTGCTAAATTTAAATATTTAAGAATTTTGAAAAGATTTCTTGTTACGGTTCCTGAAAAATATGAAGTATCTATAATTGTAAATTCCCATTTTTGTCACATTCTTCTTAATTTAGTGTTATTTGGATTTAATTAGTGTAGTTTGTTAAAGGGGTTCTAAGGGATTGGATTAATGCCCATTTCAGATGAGTTAGGCATAAATCAGGCATAATGTTTTAGTCCAATTCGGTCATACCTGGTCCATTAGGTGGCTGGCCAAGAAAGAGTTCAAAACGACGTAGTTCAGCAAGGAACTACGTTGTTTCATTAAGTGATTCCAAGATTATATCTGATTCTTCCATTGCCTTTTGATATGATGGTCTTTATTCCTCCCCAATATAGGTATTTAAAGCCTAGAAAATAAGAAATTTTGCCCCATTTTTTTCCTTTCCCCTTCTTTCTCTCCTCTCTTCTCACTCCCTCTCCAAACATTTCATGCCGCCACTTTCCCCACGGTGACCCCGCCGGCTGGAAATCGCCACCACCGGCGGAGCACTACCAAACCGCCTAATTTTTCCTCTACAACTCGTATCCAAACCCCAGATCTCCGAAATCACTCTCAATCTCACTTAATATAAGCCCAACCAAAACCCTAGCCCCCTTATCTTCAAAATCAAAGAGCATATGCCACTGCCTCCCCATAAATCTCACATAGTCGGATAGATCTACTTGAGATCTACCCTTTCCCCATGGTTTTACCTCAAACTCTAACCACTGCATTCAGGCCACCACACCGCCGACCCGCCGCATCACTGCCACTTCCATTACCTCCCGTTTCTCTCTTCTAACTGGCCCCAAACGAGGTTTATAGTTGATTTCACCAAAATCACTCTCCGGTTCACCGGATTTTATGGTTTCGACGGAAATCAACAATGGAAGCTCGTTCAAGTCGCAACATTGCCACCACAGTCGAGTCGTACTAGTGTCTTGGGCGTTCAAATTTCTAGTATACCGTAACCTCATTACCTATCCCTAATTTTAATTTATCTTTGTAATTGTGTTTATTTTGTAGTTTTTGTCTAAATTATGTTTCTGTTATATTTTGATTCTTGTGTGATCATAATTCTAATTTTTTTGTTAGTTAGTGATCAACTGTCTAGTGTTGTTTTACTTATTAAAATCTACTTGTTTGGTTTATGCATTTGTGCGAATCAGTGTTGTTAATCTGCGACCAGTGATTCTGTTTTCAATTATCGATGTTAGTTGTTTCTAAATACTTTAGTATCATGTATTAACTAATCATTTAGTCCGCCTTTAGGTTTCTTATTTCGTAGATCAGTTTTATTAATCACGTCAATGTTATATGTTTTTGCTTTGCATTGGTTGTTGAGTCTCGATTTTCATGTTTGGTTTTTCTTATTTTATTTTTGTTTAAGGTAGTGAGTTTCATTAATATCTTCACTGATCAATGCATTATTTTGTTGATTTTAGTCTATGTTATAAGTTCTTTTAGTTAGTAATTAGTTAAATATTGTTTAGTCTAGTTAGTACTTAGCATGATATTTTTTTAGTTAATGTAACGACCCGACCGGTCGTTTTGAGAATTTAAGCTCCATTCGGTGGCGTAAAGTCATGAACAGCTTCATATTGGATATACCAACTTGCGTGCATGGTTGGATTCAGTTACCGGATAATCTGGAGTCAAATTGGGAGGCAAATTTCAATTTTTGAAGCTTAAGTGATGGAAGTTGACCAGAGGTTTGACTTTGGTATAAACGACCTCGGAATGAGTTTTTGGTTAACGTCAACAACTTCGTACGGTGATTTTGGACTTGGGCGCGTGTCCGAAATTGGTTTTGGAGTTCCGTAGGGTAATTTGAGGTAATTTGGAGAAAGTTAGAATTTCGGCGATTTCAGCCGATATGTGAAATTTTTATATCGGGATCGGAATGGAATTCTGGGAATGGCTGTAGGTCCGTTGTGTTATTTGTGACTTGTCTGCAAAATTTGGCGTCATTCTGCATTGAATTGATAGGTTTCAGCACGAGTTTGGATATTTCAAGATTTGAAAATTCATAAGTTTTATTTTTGGGTTGATTCATCGTTTTAGTGTTGTTTTATGTGATTTGAAACCTCGAGCGGGTCCATGTTAGGTTATATGACTTGTGTGTGTAGTTGTACCGGGTTCCGGGGGCCCCGGGTGTGTTTCAGATAGATTTCGAGTCAATCTTCCCTCTTTTTGCACTGCTGATGTTGTTTTCTGGTTTCCTTTTATGCGATCGCATAGTAGTAGTCACGATCGCATAGTGTTGCCTTGCCCCGCCCATTTTTCTTTCATCGAGTTCACAACAACTGGTCCGCTATCGCATAGCTCTAGCAATTGTATTATCCGCGTTCACATTAGTCCTTCGCGATCGCACAATAGAGAGACTGGCTCGAGCCAGAACCTGTTCCTTCTATGTGATCGCAAACTATGCCCCGCGTTCGCATACACTTCCCCTCCCCTTCTTCTGCGATCGCACAGTGGTGCACTTGATCGCATAGTGCAATTTCACCAACGGCCATCCGTCCTTCTATGCGATCGCATCTTCTCGTCTGCGATCGCGATTCAATAATACATGGGCAGAATATAAGTTTTCAAAGTCGGGGGTTTCACCATTTTTATCATATTTTGACCTCTAGAGCTCGAATCTTGGCGAGTTTTGATGGATTTTTCACACAAATCGAATGGGTAAGTGTTCTCCAACTAGAATTAAATATATTCCATGAATTAGTCCTTATTTTTATCATTTAATTTGTGTGTTGAGTTGGGGAAATTGTGGGTTTTGGAACAGAATTTCTAAATTGAAAAATCATGATTTGAGGGACCAAATGATATCGGAATTTGATAAATTTTGTATGGTTGAACTCGTATTGGAATGGGTAACCGGATTTTGTAAAATGTGTGGGTTCCGAGGTGCGGTCCTGGGGGTCGACTTAAAGATTGAAACTTTATTATTCGGAATAGTTCCTCATACGTTTTATGTGTATTTTGAAGTTGTTTTAGTTGATTTTGAGCCGTTCGGAGGTCTTTTCGCCCGAGAAGTCAATTTAGAGTACCGGGTTTTCGTCTTTGCGGTAAGTATCTTATCTAACCTTGTGTGGGGGAACTAGCCCTCAGGATTGAGTCTTCTATGTTGATTGTAGCCCGTGTACGCAAGGTGACGAGTGCGTACTCGGACTTATCTGCAATTGGATTGGCCTTTTAGGATTCTTAGGTCCTTATATTCCCTGTGCATGAAGTTGTATTTGTTATATCTGAGTTCCGATTGCTAGTTCATCTTTTTCTGCTTAAATTAGAAATTACTTGCTTAGTTTTACTTTGTTGCTTATTTGATCTTTATTGAATTAACTGAAGACTTTACCTTTTCTACCGTCGTGCTATATCTTCCTTCATAAACTGCCTATTTGACTAGAATTAGCATAATCTCGCTCTATAATTGTTTAGCAGTGATAGGAATATCTTTACGTTGGTGTCAAGCATGCGCGTGAGTCGTACATTGTGATTTATATGATTTTCCCTTAAGTGCTACTTAAGTTTAGTTGATAATCATCCATGTTGATGGTATTTCCTTTGTGTTGCCTATTACTGAGCATTGTCCAAGCTAAGTTTTATTCTGTAAAGTTGATTGTTTAGGCGAGATTGGTTATAGTTGTTTCCCTTGCCAGGATGATTGGTTTTTTATTGATGACTTTAATATTGTGAATCGTTGCTATATTTGTTTTGTTTCCCCTCGTTATATTGCTTTGCTTGTGCTTGACATCCCCTTCTGTGGCTACTTCTTATGAGTGAGTTTTTACCATTCTTCTGATTCAAGTCTTTGTATTGATTTCCTCGTCGCACCTTGCATTCTGCCTTTTGTTGCTTTTGCGCCTGTTGTGGAAATGTGTGTTGTTTCTGTCACATTCTGGTTGTTTTCCTCAGTTGGCTGCATTGCATATTTAAATTAGGACTACGGACATATTCCGGGAGCTTTCCCCCTGTACTGCATTGCATATTTAAATTGGGACTACGGACATATTTCTGGAGCTTTCCCCCTATACTGCATTGTATATTTAAATTTGTACTATGGATGTATTCCGAGAGCTTTCCCCCTGTACTGAATTGCATATCTAAATTGAGACTATGGACGTATTCCAGGAGCTTTCCCCCTGTACTGCATGACAAATTCTATGTTACGGACTGAGTTCCGGTAGATTCATCTTAAGAAGATTTTAATCGAAAGATTTTTATTGAAAACTATAGCTGAAAACATATTTGCCTTTAAGAAAATTATGTCTGAAGGACTTTTATTCAAAGGTATATTTGAAAAGCATTTGTCTTGCAGAAAAATGATATTGAAATACCTTTATTGGGGAAGTATATTTGAAAATCATGTATTTTGAAAGAACTATGTTTTAAAGATTCCTCTTTCTAAATAAATATACATATATGTATATTCGGAGAAAGTATGTTTCAAGGAAAATTGTTCTATCCTAAAATGATTATATCTTTAAAGCTTTCAATATAAACTGTTGTTTAAAAGTTTTCACCAATTTATTTGGGTTTATTGGTTAAGGCATGATGTGAACAAACTGACGCAGTGCTGAGTTACTAGTGTTTTTATTGTGTGGTGGTTTCTGGTTTTGGCTCGTATTTCTGTCCATTCTTTTGTGTACTATTATGCTATTCCGTTGATAAATTTTCGGTAATTCCTTCCGCATTATATTGTCATGCTGTTAATTATATCGTAAAATCTTTAGATAGATATTATGTTCGATAATTTCTATGTTGATGTCTGTTTAAATTATTAGACCAGTGGTGTCTTGACTGGTCCTCATCACTACTTCACCGAGGTTAGTCTTGATACTTACTGGGCACCGCCGTAGTGTGCTCATACTAGACTTCTGTGCATTTTTTTGTGTGCAGATCTAGGTAATTGTTGTTGGTAGCTGTGCATATCATTACCGAGGAGACTCAAGGTAATCTGCTGCTGCTTTCGCAGGCATCGGAGTCACCTTCCTGATTTTATTCAACTGTCCTTACTATTTCTAAACAATTGTATTTAGGAGTTGTAGAAAAAAATTTCGTAGAGCTTATGACTTGTATTACCGGTTTTGAGAAATTGTAAATTTTGTGAAGATTCTATACCGAGACTATTGGATTTTTCTTTATTATTGTTGTTATTCAGTAAATGTTAGGCTTACCTAGTCTCTAAGACTAGGTGCCATCACGATACCCAACAGAGGAAGATTTGGGTCGTGATAGGTTGGTATCAGAGCTCTAGGTTCATAGGTGCTACGAGTCATAAGCGAGTTTAGTAGAGTATTGCGGATCGGTACAGAGACGTCTGTACTTATCTTCGAGAGGCTACGAAACTATTAGGACAATTTCACTTCCTTCATTCCTATCGTGCGAGTTCATTGATCTTGAAGTTTCAAATTATCATTTCATTCTCTCACCGATGGTGAGGACACAAGCTGCGATTCCTGATGATGTTACCCCGAAGCAAATGTCACAAGGGTCAGAGACAGAGGTCCATGAGGAACATGTACCGCAGTTAAGATGCCTAGCAGAGCAACCGTTGAGGAGCTGCCAGTAATTCCAGTTGGGGAACAGGTACTGGAGGTGCCTGTTGCTACCCCGGACGTTAGGAGATCTGGGCGCAGTTTTTTAGTATAATTGGTACATTGACTCAAGCGGGTTTGATTCTAGTGCACCAGCTACTTCACAGATCAGGGGAGGAGTTCAGACTCCCACCGTCTACACTACAGAGCAGTGAGACCATGTTGGTCAGGTTCCAGTTTTCATGGCAGCACAACATGTGGTTTCAAATCATCCCGCGGTTAGGGCGGCAGCATCGGAGGAAGAACACTTTTAACTTGAGAGGTACAGGAAGTACCACCCTCCTATCTTTCAGTGGATTGGCGATAGATGATTCCTAGGGTTTCCTGGAAGAGTGTCACTACATTTTTTGTACTTCGGGTATTGTGGAGACGAGCGAGGTTGTTTTTGTCACGTCTCAGCTCAGAGGAGCGGTTTGTCAATGATGGCGGGCATATGAGTTGGGATAGCTCAGCCGAGTCAGCTTCACTTGCATGGATTCAGGTTTCAGGGATGCTTGGAGGGAGTTTGCACTCCAGCCCCTCCGAGATGCATGACGTGCAGAGTTTAAGCATTTGCGTCAGGGCACTATGTCAGTATTAGAGTACGCCGTCAGATTCAGTGAGTTGGCCAGTTATGTACCTCACTTGGTTGCATCAGTTAGGAGGCGAGTCTGTAGATTCATTGAGGGACTCAGGCATGATATTCGGTTGAATAGGACTCTAGAGTTAGATTCGGATGCCTCATTTCAGCAGGTAGTAGGAATCTCTCACTGGTTAGAGAGCTTGTGGGACCGGGAGCAAGAGGACAGAAGAGATCAGGAGAGAGTTCAGGGAGGAAAGGAGGCCTCGTAGATCGAAGAAATCCACTAGACCTTAATATGGAAGCAGGGTAACCCATAATAGAGGTTTTGTGGGTCAGCCAGTTTAGTTTGCATTACTAGCTGTGCATGGGGTTTCAGGTACTCATGGGTCTTAGAGTATTCGTATTGTATGGCTTCCACAGCCACGTCGGTAGAGAGGTTTTTTTGAGCGTGGAGATGTTAGCCACAGGGTGAGATATTTGTTCCAGGATTCAGGCAGGTGTGTTATAGCAGGGTATTCAGGTGAGTAAAGGGCGCCCAAGAGGGGGAGGCCCGACCCATTGATGTGTTTCATATAGTAAACTAGAGGTCGTTGTGCCAGATATTATCTCACGGGTATGTTTTTGTTACGACCCCAAATCCTAACCGGCCATGATGGCGCCTATCATGGAACTAGGCTAGCCAACCATTTCAGACTATCAATATAAATATTAATTTTCCCAAAATTTTAGTAGATTTAAAATGGCAGAATGAGATGGAAAAAATACACACTTCCCCAAAACCTGGATTCAACTGTCATGAGCATCTAAGACTGAAAATACAATATAAAACAGTGACTTGCTACAACAAAAGTCTGAGGTACAAAAGACCAAAAGAAACTATAACCTGAGGGAAGGAAAGGAGGTGAGCTGGGGACGTTAAGCAGCTACCTCAATCCTCGAACAACTACAAGCTCTTCCGAAAATCAACTAGTGGGATGGTCAGGTACCTGGATCTGCACACAGAGGTGCAGGGAGTAACGTGAGTACGCCAACTCCATAAGTAATCAATGTAACTAAAAACTTGAGTGCAGTGACGAGCCATTTAAATCATGTAATTCCATCTAATGAATAACAGTGGAAATGAATAAATCAAGTCAGGAATCTACAATTCCGAAAATTTCATAAAACTCCGGTTTCCATTTAAAATCTCGTATAAAAACATTTATCCAACATTTGTTATCAGAGGATCAGTGTAAAGAAGAGTGTAAACAACATTTTCATAAAATATAAGCCCCTCTGGCACAGTATCACTCACAATAAAGCCTCTCGGGCAAGCCTCTCAATCACTTGTGACTCCACTATCAGTGTCTTATGCTCTCACTTGACACTCGTACTTAGTAAGTACCATGAACACACACAACTGTTGCGGCGGGCCGCCCGCTCCACTACATTTATACATACATATATATATTTATACTGCTGCGGCGTGCAGCTCGATCCATATATATAACATATATTGCTGCGGCGTGTAGCCCGATCCATATAATAGTCGACTGCTCTCACTAGGGGTGTATAGACTCCTGGAGGGGCTCCTTCAGCCCAAGCGCTATATCTGTTGCGTTGTGCAGCCCGATCCAATATGCATATTGTTGCGGCGTGCAGCCCGATCCATGTATAACATATATTACTGCGGCGTGCTGCCCGATCCATATATATATATAATCTATATTACTGTGGCATGCAGCCCGACCCACATGTAATATATAACACATATATTGTTGCGGCGTGCAGCCCGTCCCATAACTATCTTCACATACTTAGCTCTCGGCCTGATTTAGTCACCCTCACAAGCCACTTGGGCAATTTATCTTGACTCACGGGACTTGGCCCAAAATACTTTTTAGAGTTTTTCAAGTAGTGTGATAACAGTGAAAATAACAACAAATAGGAAACAATGACTGAGTTCAAAATTTACTAACATGATAGTGGTAGAATAGTGTAAAAGTACCCCCTGAGGGTCTAAACAGGTTTGCACAAGGCCCCAAACTTGGCTCACAGCCCATAAACAAGTATAATCTTTCGAAACACATGATACCATAAGGTTTCAAACCGAATACATGGCTTAATAGTCGCTACGGGACGGACCAAGTCACAATCCCTATCGGTGCACGCCCCCATGCTAGTCACCTAGCATGTGCGTCACCTCATTTATCAACACAATATCAAAGAACGGGGTGTCATACCCTCAGGTTAGAGTTACAACCGTTACTTACCTCAAAACAGCCCAAAAGCTACTCCGCGATGTGCTTGCCCCTTGAATTGGCTCCCAAATGCTCCGAATCTAACCAAAATCAGATTAACATCATCAATACACGCTAACCGAACAAAACCCAATCGAAAGATATAAATTTTAACACAAATTCTCGAAATTCGGCCAAATCTGAGCCCCAGGCCCATGTTTCTGAATTCAATAAAATTTACATCACTAAAAACCTCGTCCTCCCACGATTCTGTACATACCAAAAAACTCCACAATCGGACCATAATTGCCTACTCAAATCACCAAAAGAATTTCCAAATTTCCTCCCCATTTTCCAAACTTTTTCTACTTTAATCTTTCAAATTACAAGCCTAATCCGAACAAAATAGCATAGAAACGAGTTATACAGTCTGGGAACTTACGTCCACTGAAGACCCTCGAATACCTTCTTCAATTTGCTCTCAAACAAGCTCCACCATCATGCAACAATGGAAGAATAACTAAAATTTTGCGGAGGCACCATTTTATACTATTTTGCCAAGTTAATCCGTACCTGCGGATCTTTCCTCACACCTGCGGTCCCAGGTGCGCACCTGCGAAAATGTACTAACAGTCCAATTCTCGCAACTGCGATCCCTTTTCCGCACCTGCGGCTTCGCAGGTGCGGCCAACTCTTTGCACCTACTGACTCCTCCTTCCTAGCCTATTTTTGCACCTGCGCATGGACCTTCGGACCTACGACGTCGCACCTGCGGCTACCCAACCGCAGGTGCGACCATACCAGCAGTTATTTGCTTCAAATTTCCTAAGTTCAAACCTCCGCCAACCATCCGAAATCAATCCCGAGCCCCTCGGGCCCCAACCAAACATAACAACACATCCCATAGAATCATTCAAACTTAGTAGAGCCTTCGAAACACCAAAAACAACACAAAAACACCAAAATTACATCAAATTCAAACCTATGAGCTGTGAGACTTCTAAATTTCGCCAATGATACCGAAACCAACAAAAACACATCCGATTGACCTGAAAATTTGTATACATATCCAAAATGACATTACGAACCTGCTCCAACTATCAGAATTCCATTCTGACCCCTATAGTATATTTTCCACTGCCGGTCGGAAATCGCCAAAACCTAACCTTCGCGAATTCAAGCCTAATTCTACACCGTACATCAAAACTTCATTCCAAACACACTCCTAAGTCCCAAATCACCCAGCGAAACTATCTGAGCCATAAAATCCTCATTCCGAGGTCGTTTACCAATAAGTTAACTCTCAGTTAGACTTTTCAACTATTAGGCTACTTTAAGAGGCTAAGTGCCTCTGTTCTCACCACGACCACTCTGAACCCAAACCATCCGATCCAACACAAAATAAACAGGCTAAGAAATATATGATAAGGCAGAAATGGGGGAAATGGGCTAATCTTACAAAATGACCGGCCGGTTTGTTACATTCTCCCCCTCTTAAACAAATGTTCATCCTCGAACGGGTCTAGAAACATACATGGAGTCTCGAATAAGTGAGGATATCTGTCCCGCATCTCCCGCTCGGTCTCCCAGGTGCTATCCTCCACCAGCTATCCTCTCAACTGAACCTTCACTGAAGCTATATCCTTAGACCTCAGCTTTCTGACCTGACGACCCAAAATAGCCACTGGCTCTGCCTCATATGACATGTCACCCTTGAGCTGAACCGTGTTGAAGTCCAAAACATGAGACGAGTCACCAACATACTTCCGGAGCATCGAAACATGGAACACCGGATGAATACTCGACAAGCTGGGAGGCAAGGCAAGTCTATAAGCCACCTCCCCAATCCTCTGAAGCACCTCAAATGGCCCAATGAACCTGGGACTCAGCTTTCCCCTCTTCCCGAATAGCATAACACCCTTCATGGGTGACACCTTCAGCAACACCTTATCCCCAACCATGAAAGACATATCCCGGACCTTCCAGTCCGCATAGCTCTTCTGCCAAGACTGCGCCGTGCAAAGCCGTTCCTGAATCAACTTCTCCTTACCCAATGCATCTTGAACCAAGTTTGTGCCCAATAGCCTTGCCTCGCCCGACTCAAACCAACCAATCGGAGATCTGCACCTCCTACCATATAAAGCCTCATACGGAGACATCTGGATACTCGACTGATAACTATTATTATATGCAAACTCCACGAGTGGCAGAAACTTGTCCCATAAACCCCCAAAATCAATGAAATATGCACGCAACATATCCTCCAAAATCTGAATAGTACGCTCCAACTGCCTATCAGTCTGAGGATGAAACGTTGTGCTCAACTCGACCAGAGTACCCAACTCTCTCTGTACGGCTCTCCAAAATTGAGATGTGAACTGAGTACCTCTGTCAGAAATGATAGAAACTGGAACCCCATGCAATCGGACAATCTCCCTGATATAAATCTTAGCTAACTGCTCTAAAGAATAAGTAGTACCAACAGGAATAAAGTGTGCGTACTTGGTCAGCTGATCCACAATAACCCATATAGCATCAAACCTCCTCAAAGTCCGTAGGAGTCAAACTACGAAGTCCATGGTGGTCCGCTCCCACTTCCCCTCCGGAATATCAAATCTCTCAAGTAGTCCACCTGGCCTCTATGCTCATACTTGGCCTGCTGACAGTTGAGACACCGAGTCACAAACTCAACAATATCTCTCTTCATCCGCCTCCACCCGGATGGATGGAATACCGCGAACTATGGGCCTCAGCTAGAATCAAATCTCGAAGCCCATCCACATTGGACACGCAAATTCGGACATGTATCCTCATGACCCCATCATCACCTATAACCACATCCCTGGAATCACCACGACAGACCCTGTCCTGAAGAACAAGCAAGTGTGGATCATCATACTGTTGTGTTCTTATATGATCATAAAGAGAAGACCTGGAGGCTACATAAGCCAAAACCCGTGGAGGCTCTGATATATCCAATCTCACCAACTGACCTGCTAAAGCATGAACATCAAGTGCTAAAGGTCGCTCTACTACTGGAAGGTAGGCTAAACTCCCCAAACTCTTCGCTCTACGACTCAGGGCATTGACCACTACATTGGCCTTCCCCGGATGATATAAGATAGTGAAGTCATAATCCTTGAGAAGATCCAACCACCTCCTCTGACACAAATTCAGATCCTTCTACTTAAGCAGATGCTGCAAACATCAGTGAAAATCTCACAATGCACTCAATACAAATAATGACGCCAAATCTTCAAGGCGTGAACAATAGCTGCTAGCTCAAGATCGTGCACTGGATAATTCTTCTCATTCACCTTCAACTATCTGGACGCGTAGGCAATCACCCTACCGTCCTGCATCAAAACCGCTCCAAGGCCAACTTTCGAGGCATCACAGTAAAATGTATAAGAACTTACGCCCGTAGGCAAAATCAATAACGGAGCTATAGTCAAGGCTGACTTTAGCTTCTGAAAGCTCACCTCAAACTCCTTAGTGCACCTGAACTGAGCACCCTTCTGGGTCAGTCTAGTCATAGGTGCTGCAATAGATGAAAATCCCTTTATGAAACGGCGGTAGTACCCTGCCAAACGAAGGAAACTGCGAATCTCAGTAGCTGATGACGGTCTAGGCCAACTCTGCACCACCTCTACCTTCTTCGGGTCAACCTGAATACCCTCATTGGACACCACGTGCCCAAGAATGCGACCGAATCAAGCCAGAACTCACACTTCAAAAATTTTGCATACAATATCTTCTCTTTCAAGGTTTGAAGCACAACTCTCAAATGCTGCTCATGATCCTCCCGAGATCGGGAATACACCAAGATATCGTCAATGAACACGATGATGAAAGAATCCAGATAAGGCCGGAATACACTGCGCATCAAGTGCATAAAGGTTGCTGGGGCATTGGTCAGCCCAAATGACATAACCAGGAACTCATAATGACCATATCTAGTCCTGAAAGAATTCTTCGGGATGTCTGGCCCTCGAATCTTCAACTGATGATAGTCGGAACGCAAGTCAATCTTAGAAAATACTCTGGCACCTTGCAAATGATCAAACAAGTCATCTATACGAGGCAAGGGATACTGGTTCTTCACCGTAACTCTGTTTAGCTGCGATAGTCAATACACATACGCATAGAACCATCCTTCTTCTTCACAAACAACACCAGTGCACCCCAAGGTGACACACTAGGCCGAATGAACCCCTTATCTAGGAGATCCTGAAGCTTCTCCTTTAATTCCTTTAGCTCTGCTGGTGCCATACGATAAGGTGGAATAGAAATAGGCTGAGTGCCTGGCACCAGGTTGATACCAAAATCAATGTCCCTATTAGGTGGCATGCCTAGCAAATATGTAGGAAATACGCTCGGAAAGTCAGGGACCACAGGAATCGAATCAATAACGGGAGTCTCACCACTGACATCCCTCATAAAAGCCAGATACGATAAACACCCCTTCTCAACCATATATTGAGTCTTCAGGTAGGAAATCACCCTGCTAGGCACATAATCATAAGACCCTCTCCACTCAACCCTTGGATATCTGGGCATAGCTAAGGTCACGGTCTTAGTGTGACAATCAAGAACGACATGACACAGAGATAACCAGTCCATGCCCAATATCACATCAAAATCGACCATGCTGAGTAACAGTAGGTCCACTCAGGTCTCCAGACTCCGAATGGATACGACACACAACCGATACACACGATCCACAACAACAGTATCGCCCACCGAAGTCGACACATGAACATATGTAACTAAAGACTCACGGGCATATCCAGAAAATGGGCAAAATATGAAGAAACATAGGAATATGTAGAACCAGGGTCAAATAAAGCTAAAGCATCTCGGCAACAAATTGAGACAATACATGCGATCACTGCACTGGAGGCCATAACATCTGGCCTGGCTGGAAAGGCATACATACGGGCCTGACCTCCACCTGCTCGACCTCCCCCTCTAGGGTGACCTCTAGTTGACTGACTACCACCCCTCGGTGCCTGGGTGGGTGGTGAAGTAACTGGAGTTGAAGTCGAAGGTTGGCTCCTCAGCTGAGATGGAACTCCAAGAAGATGAGGACACTTCCTCCTCATATGCCCGAACTCTCCACACTCATAACAACTCCCTGGAGTTGGAGACTAGGACTGAAATGAACCCTTGGAACCAGAATGGCCACTAGGAGAACCATGGATAGAATACCCCTGAACTGATGGTGCTCGAGCTGCACTCTGGGCTGGAAGGGCACTAAATGAAGAATGGCCTGGCTGAAAACCGCGGGGACCATGCCCCCAAGATGCAGCACTATAGGTTGGGCGACCTGACCAAGGAGGCCTGAATGAACGGCCCCTGCCATACTGAAATTTGCCCCTGGAAAGAGCACCACTAGAACCACCCGATCCACGAGGCCTCTTGACCTCCCTCTCTACCTGCTCCTGGCGGCGAACCGACTACATATCTCGAGTAATATCAACAACCTGCTCGAATGTAGCAGCTGATACTCTCTCCCGGGTCATGAAGAGGTAGAGCTGATAAGTAAGGCCATATGTAAACCTCCTAATCCTCTCCCTATAAATAGGGATCAACTCGGTGGCATGATGAGCCAACTCCAAAAACCGTATCTCGTACTACGTCACTGATAGCTCCCCCTGACACATCTGCTCCTCCCGGTGAGAGTGGGGTACATACTTCTCCAAGAAGATAGTGGAGAACTGCTTCCAGGTAAGGGGTGCTGAACCAATAGGCCTACGCCTCTCAAAAGACCCCCACCAAGTGAAGGCAGCACTAGAGAACTAAAAAGCAGCAAATGAGACCCCACTGGTCTCCAAAATCCCAGCAGTACGCAACATCCTCTGGCACTTATCTAGAAAAACTTGGACATCCTCGCCCTCAGCACCACTAAATGTCGGAGGCTGTAGTCTACTAAACCTCTCTAGCCTACGCTGCTCATCATCTAGCATAGCTGGGACCACGAAGTCTTGAACTGGAGCAACCGGCTAGGCTGGAACCCCCCCCCCCTATGTATGCAGGCCTTGAGTAGCCTGCAGGTGTCCGGACAGTTGGAGTCAGACTGCCTCCCCCGGCCTGAGAAATAGCGGCAACTGCCTGAGCAAGGGTGGTACACACTGTCAAGATATGAGCCAAGATCTCCTGAAGACCTGGAATAAAAATAGGCATTGCCGGTGCTTGAGCCTGTCTCGCTGGAGTATCTGTGGCGGGAACGTGATCGTGAATAATAGGGGAATAAACTGATACTACCCTGGCTGGCCCCCTACCTCTACCACGCCCTCAACCGCGGCCTAGACCCCTTGCTGGTATAGCTGGTGGTTGATCGCCCTGATCGGTAGCGCGAGTCCTCACCATCTGTGAGAGAATGAAACAACAGGAGTTTAGACTTCCAGAACCAATCAAATGGCACGATAGAATTCAAGAAAAATGAGATTGTTCCTAAGGGTTCTGTAGCCTCTCGAAGATAAGCACACATGTATCCGTACCGATCCACAAGACTCTACTAAACCTGCTCATGACCTTTGAGTCTTATGTGACCTAGGATCTGATACCAACTTGTCACAACCCCAAATCCTAACCGGCTGTGATGGCGCCTATCATGGAACTAGGCTAGCCAACCCTTTCAGACTATCAATATAACTATTAATTTTCCCAAAATTTTAGCAAACTTAAAATAGCAGAATGAGATGGAACAAATACACACCTCCCCAAAACCGGGAGTCAATTGTCATGAGCATATAAGACTGAAAATACAATGTACAACAGTGAATTGCTACAACAAAAGTCTGAGTACAAAAGACCAAAAGAAACTATAATCTAAGGGAAGGAAATATGGTGAGCTGGGGACGATGAGTAGCTACCTCAATCCTCGAACAACTCCAAGCTCATCCGAAAATCAACTAGTGGGATGGTCCGGTACCTTGACCTGCACAAAGAGGTGGAGGGAGTAACATGAGTACGCCAACTCAGTAAGTAATCAATGTAACTAAAAACTTGAGTGCAATGACGAGCCATTTAAATCATGTAAATCCATATAATGAATAATAGTGGAAATGAATAAATCAAGTCAGGAATCTATAATTCCGAAAATTTCATAAAACTCCAATTTCCATTTAAAATCTCATATAAAAACATTTATCCTATATTTGTTATCAGAGGCTTAGTGTAAAGAAGAGTGTAAACAACATTTTCATAAAATATAAGCTCCTCGGGCACAGTATCACTCACAATAAAGCCTCTCAGTCAGTCGTGACTCCACTATCAGTATCTCATGCTCTCACTTAACAATCGTACTCAGTAAGTACCATGAACACACACAACTGCTGCACTACATTTATACATACATATATATTTATACTGCTGCGGCGTGCAGCCCGATCCGTATATATAACATATATGTCTATGGCACGCAGCCCGATCCATATAAAAGTCGATTGCGCTCACTGGGGGTGTGCAGACTCCTGGAGGGGTTCTTTCAGCCCAAGCGCTATATTTGATGCGTCGTGTAGCCCGATCCAATATGCATATTGCTGCGGCGTACATCCCGATCCATATAGAACATATATTGCTGCAGTGTGCAGCCTGAGCCATATATATAATCTATATTGTTGCGGCGTGCAGCTCAACCCACATATAATATATAACACATATATTGATGCGGCGTGCAGCCCGTCCCATAACTATCCTCACACACTCGGCTCTCGTCCTGACTCAGTCACCCTCACAAGCGACTTGGGCAATATATCTCGACTTACGGGACTCAGCCCAAAATACTTTTCAGAGTTTTTCAAGTAGTGTGATGACAGTGAAAATAACAACAAATAGGAAACAATGACGGAGCTCACAATTTACTAACAGAATAGTGGTAGAATAGTGTAAAAGTACCTGTTGATGGTCTAAACAGGTCGGTACAAGGCCCCAAACATGGCTCACAGCCCATAAAGAAGTATAAACTTCCGAAACACAAGATACCATAACGTTTCAAACTGAATACATGGCTTAATAGTCGCTACGGGACAGACCAAGTCACAATCCCTATCGGTGCACGCCCCCATGCTCGTCACCTAGCGTGTGCGTCACCTCATTTATCAACACAATATTAAAGAACGGGGTGTCATACCCTCAGGTTTAGAGTTACAGTCGTTACTTACCTCAAAACAGCACAAAAGCTCCTCCGCGATGAGCTTGCCCCTCGAATTGGCTCCCAAATGCTCTGAATCTAACCAAAATCATATTAGCATCATCAATACACGCTAACCGAACAAAACCCAGTCGAAAGATATAAATTTTAACACAAATTTTCTAAATTCGGCCAAATTCGAGCCCCGGGCCCACGGTTCAGAATTCAATAAAATTTACATCACTAGAAACCTCATCCTCCCACGATTCTATACATACCAGAAACTCCACAATCGAACAATAATTGCCTATTCAAATCACCAAAAGAATTTCCAAATTTCCTCCCAATTTTCCAAACTTTTTCTACTTTAATCCATCAAATTACAAGTCTAATCCGAAAAAAATAGCATAGAAACGAGTTATACAGTCTGGGAACTTACCTCCACTGAAGACCCTCGAATACCTTCTTCAATTTGCTCAGAAACAAGCTTCACTAGCATGCAACAATGGAATAATGACTAAAATTTTGTGGAGGCACCATTTTACACTGTTCTGCCAAGTTAATCCGCACCTGCGGACCTTTCCTCGCATGTGCAGACCCGCACGTGCGGTTTCAGGAATGCACATGCGAAAACCCACTAACAGTCCAATTCTCGCACCTGCGGTCCCTTTTCCACACATGCAGCTTCCCAGGTGCGGCCAACTCTTGGCACTTGCGGACTCCTCCTGCCTATCCTCTTTTCGCACCTACGCATGGACCTTCGCACCTGCGGCGTCGCACCTATGGCTGCCCATCCGCAGGTGCATCCATACCAGCAGCTTAACACCAGTAGCTATTTGCTGCAAATTTCCTAAGTTCAAACCTCATCCAACCATCCCAAATCAATCCCGAGCCCTTTGGGGCCCCAACCAAACTTACCAACACACCCCATAGCATCATTCAAACTTAGTAGAGCCTTCGAAACACCAAAAAACAACACGAAAATAGCAAAATTATATGAAATTCAAACCTATGAGCTTTGAAACTACTAAATTACGCCAATGATACCGATACCAACCAAAACACATCCGATTGACCTGAAAATTTGCAGACATAACCAAAATGACATTACAAACCTACTCCAACTACCAAAATTCCATTCCGACCCCTATAGCATATTTTCCACTGCCGACAGGAAATCGTGAAAACCTAACCTTCGCCAATTGAAACCTAATTCTACACCGGACATCAAAACTTCATTCTGAACACACTCTTATGTCCCAAATCAACTAGCGAAGCTATCCGAGCCATAAAATACGTATTCCAAGGTCGTTTACCAATAAGTCAACTCTCAGTTTGACTTTTCAACTATTAGGATACTTTAAGAGGCTAAGTGCCTCTGTTCTCACCATGACCACTACCAACCCAAACCATCCAACCCAACACAACTTAAACAGGCTAAGAAATATATAATAATGCAGAAATGGGGGAAACGAGGCTAATCTCACGAAACGATCGGTCGGGTTGTTACAATTTTGATGTGTTAAAGAGGGGCACCGTCTGTATTTTCATTATAGTTCTGTTGGTGGGGACGATTTTCCCTTATTTGTTGCTTTAATGATAAGTGAGTTTCATGTTTTGCACTCTATTTATTTTTCATGCTTGCTCCTGTTGGGAGATTCTATGAGTGGTAACCCGTGTCTATCGCTGTTTTATTCATCATTGAGAGTGGTGAGACTGGAAGTGCATCCTTGTTGTTCATAATGGTAGGCTTAATGTGATTTTTCCTAAGTATTTTGTTTACGAGCTGTGATTTTATACTCCATCGAGATAGGAGTTCAGTAAGCGTTATGATTTTATCAGCCGAGACGATTTAGTGGGGAATTTAAATTGGTAGGATATATTTTCGGTATGTGATTTAGAGTTGAGGGCGAGGTCCTCGTGATATTTGTGATTCAATATGTTTCGACCGGGCTGAGTACCGCGGTGGAAATTTTATCAGGATGGGATCCTTGTGATTTGTTCATATGCTTTGTTTCTTCCTTGTTATATTTCTTTTGTAAGTTAGTATTGATAGAGAGTTGCTCCTATGGGCTTCTTTGATAGTTCCTTTATATGTTTCTATTTTCATATTCAGTCATTTCGTTATGTGCGTCTTTAGTTTAGCTTGTGGGATGTGTGCCCGTTGGTGCTAGTTGTGGCTCGGTGTTTCGAGTGTCTAATAATGAGGTCTTCATGTTTAGTGCATCATTATCGGTATTATGGGGCTTGGAAACAGAGTTCTTTCAGATGTGAGGCTAATTGCCAATGCTGAGTTGATTTCAGACAACTATGTTGATCAAAATTTTTATTTTGAGCCATGTGTGATGTGATATATGCTGTGGTCGCACCTTATTGGTATAGTCATAAATTAATGTAGCTGGTTGAGGCTAATGCCAGATATGGATTTAGAATCGGACCTTTTGGAAATGAGTAGAAGGTGAGAAATTGAGGTATGAGGCTTATCGGTGGTAATGGGAAGGCTATATTGCAGTTGTGATTGAGTCATCAGGCTTATGAAGGTTGGGGTGAGATGGGATCACCCGCGAGCGTGTGTTGGAAGCGTGAAATAAGTGATTGGATGCGTTCAAGGTGAATCTTGGCACGTTCCAGGACGAAAATTTGTTTTAAGAGGGGGAGAATGTAACAACCCGACCGGTCGTTTTGAGAATTTAAGCTCCATTCAGTGGCGTAAGGTCATGAACAACTTCACATTGAGTATACCAACCTGCATGCGTGGTTGGATTCAGTTACCGGATAATCTAGAGTCGAATTGGGAGGGAATTTTCAATTTTTGAAGCTTAAGTGATGGAAGTTGACCAGAGGTTTGAATTTTATGTAAACGGCCTCAGAATGAGTTTTGGTTAATGTCAACAGCTTCGTATGGTGATTTTGGACTTGGACGCGTGTCCGGAATTAGTTTTGGAGGTCTGTAGGGTAATTTGAGGTAATTTGGCGAAAGTTAGAATTTCAGCGATTTTGGCCGATAGATGAAATTTTTATATCAGGCTCGGAATGGAATTTCGGAATTGGTTGTAGGTCCGTTGTGTTATTTGTGACTTGTCTGCAAAATTTGGCGTCATTCTAGGTTGAATTGATAGGTTTCGGCACGAATTTGGATATTTGAGGATTTGAAAATTCATAAGTTTGATTATTGGGCTGATTCGTCGTTTTAGTGTTGTTTTATGTGATTTGAAACCTCGAGCGAGTCCATGTTAGGTTATATGACTTGTGTGTGTGGTTGGACGGGGTCCCGGGGGCCCCAGGTGTGTTCGGATAGACTTCAGGTTAATTTTCCCTCATTTTGCACTGCTGATGCTGTATTCTAGTTTCCTTCTATGCGATCGCATAGTAGTAGTCGCGATCTCATAGTGTTGCCTTGCCCCGCCCATTTTTCTTTGATCGCGTTCGCAACAGTTGGTCCGCGATCGCATAGCTCTAGCAATTTTATTATCTGCGTTCGCATTCGTCCTTCGCGATCGCACAGTAGAGAGACTGGTTCGAGCCAGAACATGTTCCTTCTATACGATCGCAAACTATGCCCCGCGTTAGCAAATACTTCCCCTCCCCTTCTTCTGCGATTGCACAGTGGTGCGCGCGATCATGTAGTGAAATTTCACCAACGGCCATCCGTCCTTCTATGCGATCGCATCTTCTCGTCCGCGATCGCGATTCGATAATACCTGGGCAGAATATAAGTTTTCAAAATCGGGGGTTTCACCATTTTTATAATATTTTGACCTCTAGAGCTCGGATCTTGGCGATTTTTGATGGGTTTTTCACCTAAATCGAATGGGTAAGTGTTATCCAACTAGAATTAAATATATTCCATGAATTAGTCCTTGTTTTATCATTTAATTTATGTGTTGAGTTGGGGAAATTGTGGGTTTTGGAAGAAAATTTCTTAATTGAAAAATCATGATTTCAGGAACCAAATGATATTGAAATTTGATAAATTTTGTATGGTTGAACTCGTATTGGAATGGGTAACCATATTTTGTAAAATTTGTGGGGTTCCAAGGTGCGGGCCAGGGGATCAAATTTGGGGTCGATTTTTATAATTTTGTAAAGATTGAAACTTTATTATTCAGAATAGTTACTCATACGTTTTATGTGTATTTTGAAGTTGTTTTAGTTGATTTTGAGCCGTACGGAGGTCTTTTCGCCCGAGAAGTCAATTTAGAGTTCCGGGTGTTCGTCTTTGAGGTAAGTATCTTGCCTAACCTAGTGTGGGGGAACTACCCCTTAGGATTGAGTCTTCTATGTAGATTGTAGCCCATGTACGCAAGGTGACGAGTGCGTACTCGGGCTTATCTGCAATTAAGTTGGCCTTTTATGATTCTTAGGTCCTTATATTGCCTGTGTATGAAATTGTATTTGTTATATCCGAGTTCCGATTGCTAGTTCATCTCTTTCTTCTTAAATTAGAAATTACTTGCTTAGTTTTCCTTTGTTTCTTATTTGATCTTAATTGACTTAACTGAAGACTTTAGCTTTTCTACCGTCATGCTATATCTTCCTTCATAAACTGCCTATTTGACTAGAATTACCATAATCTCGCTCTATAATTGTTTAACAGTGATTGGAATATCTATACGTTGGTGTCAAGCATGCCCGTGAGTCGTACATTGTGATTTATATGATTTTCCATTAAGTGCTACTTAAATTTAGTTGATAATCATCCATGTTGATGGTACTTCTTTGGTGTTTCCTATTACTGAGCATTGTTCAAGCTGAGTTTTATTCTGGAAAGTTGATTGTTTAGGCGAGATTGGTTATAGCTGTTTCCCTTGTCGTGATGGTTGGTTTCTTATTGATGACTAGAGTATGTGAATCGTTGCTATATTTGCTTTGTTTCCCCTTATTATATCGTTTCGCTTGTGCTTGGCATTCCCTTCAGTGGCTACTTCTTATGAGTGAGCTTTTGCCATTCTTGTGATTCAAGTCTTTGTATTGATTTGCTCGTCGCACCTTGCATTATGCCTTTTGTTGCTTTTGCACCTTTTGTGGTAATGTGTGTTGTTTCTGTCGCATTCTAGTTGTTTTCCTCAGTTGGCTGCATTGCGTATTTAAATTGGGACTACAGACGTATTCCATGAGCTTTTCCCCTGTACTGCACTGCATATTTAAATTGATACTACAAACGCATTCCAGGAGCTTTCCCCCTGTAGTGCATTGCATATTTAAATTGGGACTACAGATGTATTCGGGGAGCTTTCCCCATGTACTGCATTGCATATCTGAATTGGGACTACAGACGTATTCCTGGAGCTTTCCCCCTGTACTGCATGACAAATTCTGAGTTACGGACTGAGTTCCGATAGATTCATCTTGAGGAGATTGTGATCGGAAGATTTTTATTGAAAAGTATAGTTGAAAAGGTATTTGCCTTAAAGAAAATTATGTCGGAAGGACTTTTATTTCAAAGGTATATTTGAAAAGAATTTGTCTTGCAGAAAATGATATTGAAATACATTTATTGGGGAACTATATTTGAAAATCATGTATTTTGAAAGAACTATGTTTTAAAGATTCCTCTTTCTATATATATATATATATATATATGTATATTTGGAGAAAGTATGTTTCAAGGAAAATTGTTCTATCATGAAATGATTATATCTTTAAAGCTTTCAATATAAACTGCTGTTTAAAAGTTTTCACCAATTTATTTGGGTTTATTGGCTAAGGCCTGATGTGAACAAACTGACGGAGTGCTGAGTTACCAGTGTTTTTGTTGTGTGGTGGTTTTCGATTTTGGCTCGTATTTCTGTCCATTCTTCTGTGTACTATTATGTTGTTCCATTGATAAATTTTCTGTAATTCTTTCCGCATTATATTGCCATGTTGTTAATTATATCGTAAAATATTTAGATAGATATTATGTTCGGTCATTTATATGTTGATGTCTGTTTTAATTATTAGACCAGTGGTGTCTTGACTAGTCCTCATCACTACTTCACCACGGTTAGTCTTGATACTTACTGGGCACCGCTGTGGTGTGCTCATACTACACGTCTGCGCATTTTTGTGTGTGCAGATCCAGGTAATTGTTGTTAGTAGTTGCGCAGATCATTACCGAGGAGACTCAAGGTAATCTGCTGCTACATTCGCAGGCTTCGGAGCCACCTTTCTGTTTTTATTCAACTGTCCTTACTATTTCTAAACAGTTGTATTTAGGAGTTGTAGAAAACAATTTCGCAGAGCTTATGACTTGTATTATCGGTTTTGGGAAATTGTAAATTTTGTCAAGATTCTATATAGAGATGTTGGATTTTCCTTTATTATTGTTGTTATTTAGTAAATGTTAGGCTTACCTAGTCTCTAAGACTAGGCGCCATCACGATATCCAACATGGGGAGATTTGGACCGTGACAATTAACTAATTCTTGTTACTTCTTTATAGTTTGAATTACATAGGTTGGTACTTTTTTAGTTTAAATTTGATGGTAGATGAGTTTAATCATGAAATATGGTGCTTCAGTAGCCTACTTTTCATTAGTATGGTGGCTGAAATGACCATTTCCTTGTGTAGTATTTTGTCACACAAAGTCAGTCTTTCTGGACAGAGTTTTGGTTAACCAAAAATCTGTCCAAAAAGTGACTTTCTTTTCCTACATAAAGGGCTGCTCTTTTCTCACTTTACACATACTATATCACACTTAGAAGATAATATTTACACAATAAAAAGTACTGCAAACCATTGTCACTCGTTAGGCCTCCCAATATAATTAATTTGAAGGAGTGAAAGACACTTGACTGTAAGGAGAAGAGTCGTGATCTTCTTCTCTTTCCTTTAGTAGGAATAGACGCGTCTCACTCTTTCCCTTATAAGAATCCAAAACAGCATTTGAGAGAAAAATATCAGCTGAACATATCTAATAGTAAGCTGAAAATTTTGAGCTTTGTGGTTGAATCTTAGAGTGAAAACTCTGTTATGAAAAAATACAAATCTTCTTTAGAGTTTTGTTCTGGATTCTTCTCTTAGGTTTGCGGGCTTTTTAAAAACAAATCTGCTGCTGTTTTTTTGTTGTTTTCTGTTGTTTTTGCTACTGAGTTCTATTTCTTCACTAGTATATTTATTTTGTGTGACCCAGGTAAACCTTGAACTTTGTAATGCATATTTTTATATCAAATGACTGAAGATATTAATCTGTCTTAGCTCTTCGGATTAGTTTGATATACCTTATGGAATTGAAGCATGTTCAGCGTGTTATTCATTTTTTAAGCATGTTAAAGTTGTAGAATTTAGTTAAGTCTACAAGTTTCATTTACATTTGTAGTTAAGATCACATTGTGCTAAGCATATCTAGAATCACCAAACCGCCCAATTTTTACACCCCTTCTTCATATCTTCCTCTCGAACTCGTATCCAAATCCCAAATCCCCGAAACCACCGTCAATCTCACTAAATCTAGCCCAACCGAAACCATTGCCGCCCTTATATCTTCAAGTTGAAGAGCACATACCACTGCCTCCCTATAAATTTCACATAGCTGGGTAGATATCCCTTAGGATCTACCCTTGCCCCTTGGTTTTACCTCAAACTCTGACCAAAGCCATCCGGCCACCTCACTGCCGACCCGCCACTTCACTGCCACTGCCTCCCTTTTCTCTCTTCACACTGGCCTCAAACGATGTTTATAGTTGATTTCACCGAGACCAGTCTCCGGTTCACCGGAGTTTATGGATTTGACAGAAATCAACAATGGAAGCTCGTTCGAGTCACAACATTTCCACCACAGTCGAGTCGTACCACTGTCTCGGGCGTACGGATTGCTGGTATATCGTAATCTCATTACCCGTCCCTAATTTTTATTTATCTATGTAATTGTGTTTAGTTTCTAATTTTGGTCTAAATTGTGTTTTTGTTCGCTTTTGATTCATGTGTGATCATAATTCTAATTTTGTTGTTTGTTAGTGATAAACTGTCTAGTCTTTTTTAATTGTTAAAATCTATTTGTTTGGTTTATGCATTTGTCCGAATCGGTGTTGTTAATCTGGGATCAATGATTCCTGTTTTCAATTATCGACGTTAGTCATTTCTTAATACTTTCGAATCATGTATTAGTTAGTCGTTTAGTCTGTCATTACATTTTTTGTTTAGTAAATTAGTTTTGTTATTCACCTCACTGTTAATATATTTTTTCTTTGCATTAGTTGCTGAGTCTCAATTTTCATCACTGATTTATTTTATTTTGTTTTTATTTAAGGTAGTGAGTTTCATTAATGTTTTCATTGATCAATGCATCATTTTGTTGATTTCAGTTACTAGGTTACAAGTTCTCTTGGTTAGTTATTAGTTAAATGTTGTTTAGTCTAGTTACTACTTAGCTTGATATTTCTTTTGTTAGTTAATAATTAAGTTCTAGTTACTTCTTTATAGTTTTAATTACATAGATTGGTACTGTTCTAGTTTAAAGTAGATGGTAGATGAGTTTAATTATGAAATAGGGTACTCTAGTAGCCTACTTTTTACTAGTAGGATGGCTGAAATGATCCTTTTCCTCCCAGCTTCTGCCACAGCAAGTTTCAAGTTGTCTTTTCATCTTTTGGACGGTTCTTGGACAGTATTTTGACACACAAATCTGTTTGAATAGATTTTTGGTGAACTAAAATCTGTCCAAAATGTGACTTTGTTTGCCTACTAAAGGGCTGTTTTTTTCTCACTTTACATACACTATATCACACTTAGAAGATATTTTTTTACACAAAAAGCAACACCATTTGAGAGCAAAATATCAGCCGAACATATTTAATAGTAAGCTGAAAATTCTGAGCTCTATGGTTGAATCTTAGGGTGCAAACTTTTTTCTGAAAAAAAATATAGGTCTTCTTTAGAGTTCGGTTCTGGGCTTCTTCTCTATGGTTTTTGGGCTGTTTAACATGAATCTGATGATGTTTCACTGCTGTATTTGTTTGTTTTTTCCGCATTTTTACTACTGAGTTACATTTCTTCACTGCTGTATTTATTTTCTGCTATCCAGATAAACCTTGAACTTTGTAATGAAGATTTTTGAATGAAATAACTAAAGATATGGGGTCTATCTTGACTCTTTGGATTTGTTTGTATACCTTATCGAATGGAAGCATGTGTTATTATTTTTTAAGCATGTTAAAATTGTAGAATCTAGTTAAATCTCCAAGTTTATTTTACACTTGTAGTTAAGATAACATTGTGCTAAGTGTATCTAGTTAAAGAAAAGAAACATTTTATTTCCAAAAATATTTATGCGTAGAGTTTAGTTTCTTTTTGCTTGCTTTCATGTCTTTAGTTTTTGTCACTTTAACCTTTCTCGTAGTATTGAAAAGTTGCAGATAGTAATGTCTCTTAGTAATATTTTTCTTCATAGTACGTTGATGAAATAGGGTAAAATATGTGACCGAGTGTGCTGGTAGGTTGGAGAGAACCAGTGGAAGATCATCTTTGTGTTATTAATGTGTTGAACATCCATTGGTTAAGAATAAGCATGTGTTTCCTTAGTTACATATCTAGGAATTCATATTCTTAATGCATTCTTTTATCCTTAGTCACATGTCTTAGCTTTGGTTTCATTTCTTTTAGGAATATTTTAGGTTGCCGTCACTTTTGTGTTAGTTACGTTTCTTTCATATTCTTGTCAACAACGGGGCCACGGAGGTTTGAGCTAGTCAAGCCGAAGTAATAGACAACAGTCGGCCCAACCTTTAAGATACTACACATGTTATATATTCTAATTTTTAATTAGATTTTTCTTTATAAATTAGAATAACTTTATCACTTATAAATAATTAAGTGCTAGGAAAATTTTAGGCACGAAAGTAACTCTCTTAAAGTAATTTACTTATAGTAGTTTCATCATTTTTTTTTGTTAATTGCATTAACAAGACTAAGGTTATAAATTGGTCTAACATCAATTAATTATCCTTATACGAACTCATTATCTTCAAGCCATAATGGATTTTATCTTTTTATAATAAAGGATGAATTAACCTTTTTCATAATTAATTTCGTTTTAACCGATTTCGGGAAGACTGCTTCGAAATAAAGACATAAATAAAATGGCAGGTCGTAAGGACACGCCTCGATCCAATTCTTTCAATTAATTAAAATTTGTTATTTAATTAACTTCGAGTAGGCTCCAAATTTAGGCGCAACCCACGAGCTAAGATTAGGGAATCTTGTCTTGGTTAGTGTAAGCTAGGATCGAGGATACTCGTCCTAGTTTGAGATTAATAAAGTCATCAACAATAAAAGTGGACATATGCAAAATATTAAAACCAAATAAAGCACAATTTACTGAATTAATTAAAACCAAGTTTAAGTCAATAGTGCGTTCATGCTAGAACCATGGGCGTCGGGGAATTTCTTACACCTTCTCCACAGTCAACAAAATTCCTTATCTGGACTTTATTTTCGCAAACCAAAACTAATAGTGCCAAACCTTCTTTTACTAGGGATTCAAATAAAGGTGACTTGGAACACCCAAAAATGAATCCCAAGTGGCTACTATGTAAATAAAATAAACCCTACTCAAGTCTGCCACTTTAATTGAAAAAATTCTTTAACCCACAATAATACATAACACTATATTGTGCTACTTGTCTTCTTTTTACCACTTTGATATTGTTGAACTGTATTATAAATTGTCTTCTTGTACACCCCCTCTGATTTTGAATATAACATCGGGAATCGTAGATACGTGCCCCATTCATGTTTGAGATAAAGGAGGTGGGCCTGGGCTCCCGGAGAAAGATCATTAGTCACCCATATTTAAGAACAGGGAGGGTCCAGTAGTTAAGCCGGAGAAGTATTACTCCACGTACGCTACCCCTTCCCACCTCGAGTTGTCCGCTCATTTTATATGCAGACTAGATACAGTTCTTCCCCTAGGATTTTTATAAAAAACCTAGAAAAATAAGCCACATGCCTGGTTATTCCAAGTAGGATCGTTTTGTAGCATCATGTGCATTTGACTTAGCGAAGCTCGACACAAGGGTCGGGTCCATATAAGACAGATATCCTCTTTGAGACCATCATGTTCACTTATGTGCTATTTGGTACATCATTTGGAAGGCTTGCTTGCATTGTTGACCGGTTTTAGAAAATTAGTTGAGCGAAATCAGGAAGAAAAAAATCCTTTCCATAGTTTGGTTAAATTAGTCTGTTTCTACTAAACAAAATTTAAGTAGTCCGTTGGGAGATGTCTCATTTAAAAAAATTCAAAAACGGTCAAAATATGTGGAGTCTTGTCCGAACTACGCGGGGTCTGATTCTCACAAATTCAGAGGGATACATAGGCAACCTTCATCATGTTCGGCCCCTATTTTTGTAAGAGTATTCGAAAATCAGTGTGTCTATGATATATTTCAAGAAAACACGCACACTCACACACACAAACATGAACACATACACACACACACACACACACACACACACACACACACACACACACATATATATATATATATATATATATATATATATTATCTTTAATAATAATGAATCAACAATTTTGCCGTTTTGTTTGTGCGTCCCACTATTTTTTCCAATATGACCTTAATATTTTTCTCGAAAGTGTCGCATGGCCGTTCCTGAATAAATAACCATCTTATCCTCTTCCAGGGTAGCTTTTACCATTTGCCCAAAAGTTTGGCTTTTGCTGAAACAATCTTAAAACCTTTCTCGGTAGTGCCGAAGGGTTGTTTTCATAAAAATGGCTACTTTATTTGTTTTGAACGCCTTTTACCCTTTTGTCCCTATTTTTGTTCATTTTTGCCGAAACAACCTCAAACCTCTATGCAGAAGCGTTAAAGGGTTGTTTTCGTAAAAATAACTATTATTTTACCATTCCCCATATGTCCAGATATTTTTACCGAGACATCTCTAGTACTTTCCTTGGATGTACTGAAGAGCCGTTTTTGTAAAAATAACCATCTTGTACCCTTTGTCACCTTTTATCATTTTGTCCTTTGTCCGGCCCTTTTTATCATTTTTACTTTTCTCAGCAAGATACCTGAGTAATTCTTCTAATGTCTGGTCTTCTTCCCACAAGAAATTTGTCTGTTATCTTATCCATACGTCTGCTTGGTGTCATTTCCTTGATTTTAGTTTAGGACTTGACCTCATGTTTTTATTTAGCTAGGTACGATATGGATTCAGTTAGTGGGAGGCCAGATAAGAGGTGGAGAGATGAAGAGCACTCGCCGTTTAAGATTGTTGAGAAAGTACCTAATCTATCCAAGTGTTGGTGGAGCAACATGGATGGGTTTGATCAAGAAAAGACCAAGTATTATTTGAAAATCTTGGTAAACATTATTGAGATTGAGCCCAAGTGAGAACTCATCGAGGCCTTGGTTTATTTATGGGACCCGAAGAATAATGTGTTTCTGTCACGACCCAAAACCAACCCGGTCGTGATAGCTCCTATCGTTGAACTAAGAAAGACAATTCACTTTCAAACAATTAGGTTTTTCATTTAAAAATTGATAAAAGCTTTTTTGTTACTAAAAGTTGAATAAAAGAAATAATTTCAAACCAAAATTGCGGAAAAATAAACCCCGACAACGGGTGTCGCTAAGTCATGAGCCAATTTTATCACAATGCCAAAATTTAGTAAGACAACATTGTCCGGAAAATAGTCTAAACACACAATAGGAAGATAAGGAAGGAGAAAGACGGGGCTGCGATCGCCAGACAACTACCTCTCGATATCCAATGATGATTCACAATAGGAATGATCAACTGCCGCTACCATGGCCTGAGATACCTGAATCTGCACACAAGGTGTGGGGGTAACGTGAGTACACCAACTCAGTAAGTAACAAACCCAAATTATGGGGTGATAGGTAGTGGCGAACTACACCTCAACAATTATAACATAATCAATAAAAAGTAATGTAGGCATGTTGGCAGTTAAATAGGCAGCTCAAGTGATAAGATAATGCAAATCTGACAGTTTAGGATATATAGCTCAACTTCTTTTACATGCCAATGCATCAACTGTATTAAATGCACAATGTTCTCCTACTCTCAAATGCTTATCCACTCAGTACTGTATATAGCTCGTACGGTCCAGGGAAGGTCCATCCCGGAATATATACATATCTGACAGTAGTCATTCAGTACTGAGGAAGGCTAATCCAGCTCTATGGTGAAGATCCATCTCCAGATAATGACAATAACCTCACAACCACTCGATACTGTATATGGCTCACACGACCTTGGGAAGATCCATCCCATAATATATACATCTCTGATGTCAGTCACTCAGTACCGAGGAAGGCCATTCCAGCCCCATGGAGAAGATCCATCTCTAAATATAAATACTTCAGACAAGATCCATTTCCAGGGAAGATCCATCCCTCAATAATATCAACTGCGCTCACTAGGGGTATGTTACAGACTCCAGAGGGTCTCCTACAGCCCAAGTGCTATCATAATCATCAACATAACCGCTGCGGCAAACAGCCCAATCCCATAACTGTCATTCATCATCAGACTCTCGGCCTCACTCAGTCATCACTCTCTAGTCTCTCACATATAGAGGCTCACAATGCCACGAAACTAGCACAAAAAAATGATATGATGTGCCAAATAATAATAACTTAGACTGAGACATGATATGATATGCAAGAATAAGACTGAGCACAGAATTTCAATGAAAATTAATGAGATGATAGCAAGAAACGACCACCCAGGTCTCAACAGTATCGGTGTGAAGCCTTAACATGATATCTAGCATGATTTGTAGCACATTTACTTAATCACATTGATAGGAGTACGAATATCAACAAGAAAGAGTACTAAGCGGTGCCATGGGATGAACCGGGCCACTTGGCATGAGCGTTACATCAATTCTAATCACACAACACATAGCTCGGGGTTTCAAACCCTCAGAACCAAGTTTGAAAGCGTTACTTACCTCAATCAAGCCAAAATCATACTCTTTAGTTCCTTTGCTGCTCGACTCGGCCACCAAACGCTCTGAATCTATCTAAAATCAATATATTATCATCAATATATGCTAAAGGAGTGAAGCCCACATGAAAATTAACAAATAGACCAAAACTCCCGAATTCAATAAAACCCAGCCCCCGAGCCTACGTCTCGAAATCCGCATAAAATTTACAAAACTAGGAAACCCATTCACTCACGAGTCCAACCATACCAAGTTTATCTAAATCCGACTTTGAATCGACATTCAACTCCCAAAAATACATTTTATGAAGTTCTACAATTTTTCCCAAATTTCCATCCCAAAGTACTAATCAAATAATGAAATCAATGATATATTCATGTATATTAGCCAAATCCAAGTTAGAATCACTTACCCCGATGAATTTTTTGAAAAACCTTCAAAAGATTTCCACAAACCGAGCTCCTTATGTCAAAATGTGAAATAAAACCCTGAACCCCGTATTTATAGTGCACTGCTCGGATCCTCACTTTGCGGTCCGCTAACTTTCACCGCCCCCACACACGCCTCACCGCGGCCTGTAAATTTCTCACAGCGACTGTGAAGTTCCCCTTCTCCAGCGGTCGCGCCTAAGCTTTCGCGATCCGCGCCAGCCTCCACCGCTGGCCTCGAAATCCTACCGCTTTCTGTGCCAATTTTGTGCGGTCCGCACTCCTTAACATCAGAAACCCAACACTAGCAACATCAGTAGCTTTTTCAACAGCTAAGCCCATCCGCCAACCATCCAAAATACACCTGAGGCCCTCGAGACCTCAACCAACCATACCAATAAATCCCATAACATCATTCAAACTTAGCCGAACCTAAGAATCACGCAAAACAATACCAAAACACCAAATTACCTTGGATTCAAGCCTAAGGACTTCTAAACTTTCCAATTACACAAACGACGCTGAAACCAATCAAACCTTGTTTGAATAGCCTCAAATTTTGAACACACACCACAAATGACTCTACGAACCTGCTCTAACTTCAAGAATTCCATTCCGACCCCATTATCAAAGTATCCACTACCGGTCGGAAATCGCCAAATTTTCAATTTCTCCAATTCAAGCCTAATTCTACCATGGACCTCCAAATTACATTCTGAACACGCTCCTACGTCCAAAATCACCTAACAGAGCTATTCTAACCATACGAATTCAAATTCGAGACCGCTTACTCCTAAATCAACATCCGGTTGACTTTTCCAACTTAACTTCTAAATAAGAGACTAAGTGTCTCACTCCAAAATCTGAACCAATCAACCCGATGCAACATAATAAAGCTGAACATTTCACAAAGAGCAGAAATGGGGGAAACGAGGCTATAACTCTCAGAACAACCGGTTAGGTCGTTACATCCTCCCCATCTCAAACAAACGTTCGTCCTCGAATGAGTCTAGAAACATACTTGGAGTCTCAAATAAGTGTGGGAGTCTGTTCTGCATCTCCCGCTCGATCTCCCAGGTTGCCCTCTTCCACAGGCTGGCCTCTCCACTGCACCTTCACTGAAGTTATATCCTTTGACCTCAACTTTCGAATTTGCCAATCCAAAATAGCCATTGGCTCCACCTCATAAGTTATATCATCCTCCAACTGAACCGTGATGAAGTCCAAAACATGGGACAGGTCCCCAACATACTTCCGAAGCATGGAAACATGAAATACCGGGTGCACACTCGACAAGCTGGGTGGCAAAGCAAGCTCACATGCCACCTCCCCAATCCTCCAAAGTACCTAAAAAGGCCCAATTAACTAGGGGCTCCGGTTGCCCCTCTTCCCAAACCTCGTAACACCCTTCATGGGTGATCTTCCAGCAAAACCTTCTCTCCAACTGTGAAAGATACATCCCGGACCTTCGTGACTGCATAGCTCTTCTGCCTAGACTGTGCCTGAAGCCGCTCCTGGATCAATTTTACCTTATCTAAAGCATTCTGCACCAAATCTGTACCCAAGAGTCTAGCCTCGACCGGCTCAATCCAACCAACCGGAGATCTACACCTCCTCCCATATAAAGCCTCGTATGGAGCCATCTGAATACACGACTGATAACTATTATTATATGCAAACTCCGCGAGTGGCAGAAACTGGTCCCATGAACCCCCAAAATCAATGACATATGCGCGCAACATGTTCTCCAATATCTGAATACTGTGGTGGGATTGCCCGTCCGTCTGAGAGTGAAAAGTTATCCTCAACTCGACCTGAGTACCCAACACTCGCTGCACGGCCCTCCAAAACTACAATGTGAAATGAGTACCTCTATAAGAAATGATGAAAACTGGGATGCCATGCAGACGAACAACCTCTCGAATATATATCTCAGCTAACCGCTCCGAGGTGTAAGTAGTACCAATAGGAATGAAGTACACGGACTTGGTTAGCCGATCCACAATAACCCATATAGTATCGAACTTCCTCGAAGTCCGTGGGATCCCAACTACAAAGTCCATGGTGATCTGCTCCCACTTCCACCCCGAAATATCTAACCCGTGAAGCAAGTCACCCAACCTCTAATGCTCATACTTAACATGATGACAGTTGAGGCACCGAGCTACAAATCTAAGTATATCCTTCTTCATCTGCGTCCACCAATAGTACTGTCTCAAATCCTGGTACATCTTCGCGGCCCCCGGATGGATGGAATACCGCGAGCTGTGGGCCTCCTCAAGAATCAACTTCTGAAGCCCACCTGCATTAGGCACATATATCTGGCCATGCATCCTCTTCACACCGTCATCACCAATGGCCACCTCCATGGCATCACCTCGCCTGACCCTGTCCTGAAGAACAAGCAAGTGTGGGTCATCATACTAGCGCTCCTTGATACATTTGAAAAGAGAAGACTTGGATACTATGCAAGCCAACACCCGAGTAGGCTTCGAAATATCCAATCACATAAGCTGGCTCGCTAAGGCATGAACATCCATTGCTAAAGGCCTCTCAGCCGTTGGACGATATGCTAAACTCACCAAACTCTTTGCCAGACAACTCAAAGCATCGGCCACCACATTGGCCTTCCCTGGATGGTATATAATAGTGATATCATAGTCTTTAAGAAGCTCCAGCCATCTCCACTGACACAAATTGTGGTCTTTCTGCTTAAACAAAAGCTGCAGACTCCGGTGGTCAGTATAAATCTCACAATGGACCCCATACAAATAATGACGCCAAATCTTTAAGGCGTGAACAATGGCTGATAACTCAATATCATGCCCCGGTTAATTCTACTCATGGGTCTTCAACTGGCGAGAGGTGTAGGCAGTCACCCTAACCTCCAACATCAAGACACAACCAATGCCTATCCTCGGGGCATCACAATACACGGTATAAGAACCTGATGACAAAAATAATACTAGAGATGTGGTCAAAGCAGTCTTGAGTTTCTGAAAGCTCACCTCACACTCATCCGACCACCTAAATGGAGCACCCCTTTAGGTCAATTTGGTCAAGGGCGAAGCAATAGATGAAAATCCCTCCACAAAGCGACGGTAATATCTCGCCAAACCAAGGAAGCTCCTAAATTTCGTAGCTGAGGACGGTCTAGGCCAACTCTGCATCGCCTATATCTTCTTTGAATCCACCTGAATACCCTTACTGGACACTACGTGCCCCAAGAATACTACCGAGCCAAGCCAAAACTCACACTTGGGTGAACTTTGCATAAAGCTTCTCCTCCCTTAATCTCTGTAATACAACTCTCAAATGTTGAGCATGCTCCTCCTGGCTACGAGAGTACACCGGGATGTCATCAATGAACACAATCGCGAAGGAATCCAAATAAGGCTGGAATACACTGTTCCTCAAATGTATGAACGATGATGGGGCATTGGTCAACCCAAAAGACATTACCATGAACTCATAATGGCCATAACGGATCCTAAAAGCTGTGTTAGTAATATCTGAATCCCGAATCTTCAGTTGATGATACTCGGACCTCAAATCAATATTAGGGAACACCCTCGCTCCCTGAAGCTGGTCAAACAAATCATCCATACGAGGAAAAGGATACTTGTTCTTGACTGTGACCTTGTTTTTAACTGCCTGTAATCAATACACATTCTCATGGAACCATCATTTTTCTTCACAAATAGAACCGGTGCACCCCAAAGTGACACACTAGGCCGAATAAACCCCTAATCTAGTAGTTCCTGAAGCTGCTCTTTCAGTTCCTTCAACTCCACCGGTGCCATACGATACGGTGGGATAGAAATAGGCTGAGTTCCTGGCACCAAATCAATACCAAAGTCAATGTCCTTGTCAGGCGGCATGCTCGTCAGGTCTGCAGGAAACACATCCGGAAAGTCGCACACCACCGGAACAAAATTAATAGTGGGAGTCTCTACACTAACATGCCTCACAAAAGCCAAATAATACAAGTAACCCTTCTCAACCATACGTTGAGCCTTCAGGTATGAAATCACCCTACTAGGCACATAATCTATGGAACCACTCCACTCAACCCTCGAAAATCCCGGCATCGCTAAGGTCACGGTCTTAGCGTGACAATCTAGAACAACATGACATGGAGATAACCAATCCATTACCAATATCACATCGAAGTCAACCATACTGAGTAATAACAAATCCACTCGGGTCTCCAGATCCCCAATAGACACAACACATAACTGATACACACGGTCTACAAAAATAGTATCGCCCACATGAGTAGACACATGAACATATGTAACTAACGACTCACGAGGCATATCCAGGAAATGAGCAAAATATGATGAAACATATGAATATGTGGAACCGGGATCAAATAAGACTGAGGCATCTCAGTGACAAACTGCAACAATACTTGTAATCATGGCATCTTAAGCCATAGTATCTGGACTGGCTGGGAGTGCATAAAAATGGGCCTGATCACCACCCGAGCGACCTCCCCCTCTAGGGTGACCTCTAGCTGCCTGACCCCCACCCCTAGCTGGCTGGCGGCTGGTGATGTAACTGGGGCTGAAGCCGGAGGATGACTCCTCTACTAGGATGAACCTCCCTCAAGGCGGGACAAAATCTCTTGATATGACCCAGATATCCACACTCAAAGCAACCTCTCTAGGCAAATGGCGGTGGGGAGTGAAGGGAGCCCCGAGCACCGGGATACTCACTAGAAGAACAAGGCACAGATGAACCCTAAGCTAATGGTGCATGAGTCAAACTCTAAGTTGGAAGGGCACTGAGAGATGAATGGCCCTAATGAGAACTGTGAGGACCATGGCCAGATGATCCACCACAGTGACCTGGATGGGCTGACTGAGCATGCCTGAATGGACGACCTCTGCCTGAAGTCTACCAAACCTCTCCAGCCTACGCTGCTCGTCATTAGGCATGACTGGAGCCACATAATCTCGAGCAGGGGAAACTGGTTGGGCTAGAGGTTCCCCCGATGTCTGAAGTCCCTGAACAACCTGCTCCAGTGTGCAAGCGGCAGGAGTCTGAGTGCCTCCCATGGCCTTAGAAGTAGTTGCGGCCGTAGTAACTAAGACCGTCTGATCCATGCAAGTTCCTACTGATAGAATCTGGGCCAAGGTGATAACAATACGATAGAGGTCCAAGAATTACTAAAAAAATGTGTGGAAACTAAAAGAAAATAAAGAAACAAAAAAAGGACGGAAAAATTAATGATAGATTGAATTCAAGAAAGAGTTTCTTGAATTCAAGAAGTCTATTCTTGAAGTTGAATCCTAACAACAATAATTAGCTAACGAAGAACTAATCGCCTTTGGTAGAGATTTAAAAATAAGAGATAGATTGTGAAACCCTACCCTTTAGAATAACAAGAGCAATAATAAGCCTAAACTTATCACCTTTCTTGAATACCTAGAAGTGATCTAAGATTTCAAAAAAAGAATGTAATCTTACCACCTTAAGTTGCGTCTTGAAGGTTAAAGAATAAATCCAAGAGTAGCCACACACAAGAGTGCAAGAAAACTCTCACAATTACTATTGATAATAGTCTAAGTCTAAAAGCAAATAAGATACCCCTTTATATAGGGAGAGGGTCACGAAATTCTACCTAAAAATTAAGGAAATAAATTCCTAAACTACTTTGGACAACAAGTCCAACTACCATAGGAAAAGGTAAAACTCTAGGAAATAAAAACCAAGTCAATCTTGGAAAGTAATTCCAATAATCTTAGGAAAATAAAAACAAAACCTTAACTACCTAGGAAAGAATCAAATATGTCCTAACAAAATAGGAAATAAAATAAGGAACTTTAACTCCTTGTCCTATGTCCTGGCCGCCCTCCTTGAACTGATTTATGGTGATTTACACGCCTAATTTAGGCCATTTTGGCTAGTGCTTGGACCCCAATCTACCTCCTCTTGGACTTGGACTTGGACCATGAAATGAGTGTACCACTTAGCTAAATCATCTCAATAATTCTTGAGTTGTTCTTCCACCATTAGCGCCTTTTTGATCTCCCATTGAAGCCCAATAACCTTGTCTTGCTTCTCCTTAGGTTAAGACCTTGTGAATGGATTTCTTGGTGCTTCTAAAGCTTTATCCTTATCCGCGGAGCTATCATTCCCCTCTTCTTGATAAGAATTCATCCTCGTATTTGAACCTACATCAAACATGGATAAGTCAGCAACATTGAAAGTAGCACTTACTTGAAACTCACCTGAAAGGTCCAATTTGTAAGCATTATCTCCATTCCTTTCAAGTACTCTAAATGTCCCATCTCCTCTAGGGTGCAATTTTGTCTTCCTTTTTGGAGGATTTCTCTCCTTCCTTATATGAACCCAAACCAAATCACCAGGCTCAAAGATAACTAGTTTTCGACCTTTATTTCTTCGTAAAGTTGTTTGCTCATTCTTCCTCTCAATTGCGCGTCTTGTATGCTCATGAATAGTCTTCATCAAATCAGCTTTTTCTTACCCATCAAGACTAACCATCTCATTAGTAGGCAAAGGCAATAATTCAAGGGGTGTAAGGGGATTAAAGCCATAAACAACTTCAAAAGGAGAATAACCAGTAGATGAATGAACAGTGCGATTGTAAGAAAATTCTACCATAGGCAAGTGATCCTCCCAATATGTTAATTTTTCTTTTAGAACAACCCTTAAAATATTTCCTTAGGTTCTATTTACTACCTCAATTTTCCCTTCAGTTTGTGGATGACAAGAAGTGGAAAACAACAACGTTGTTCCCAATTTTTCCCAAAGCACACACCAAAAGTGTCTTAGAAACTTGGCATCCCTATCACTAACAATAGTTCGAGGTATACCATGAAATTTAACAACTTCTCTAACAAATAAATCAGCAACATGAGAAGCATCATTAGTCTTTAAACAAGGAATAAAACGAGCCATTTTTAGAACCTATCTACCACAACAAAGATGCTATTCTTACCATACCTTGTTCTAGGAAATCATAACACAAAGTCCATAGAAATATCAATCCAAGGTGAAATAGGAACAGGTAATGGCGTGTATAAACCATGTGGCAACACTTTAGATTTAGCTTGTTTGCATTCAGGACAATGATCACAAAATCTTTCTACATTTTTTCTCATATTAGGCCAAAATAAATTTTCAGCAAGGATGTCAAGTGTTTTAGGCACACCAAAGTGTCACATAAGCCCCCCACAATGTGCTTCCCTCACAAAAACTTCTCGCAAAGAACAATTAGGGACACAAAGCTTATTCTCTTTAAAAAGATACCATCTTTCAGATTGTACTTCTCAAAAGGCCCATTTAAACATGCCGAAAATGCTATATCAAAATCAAAATCATCAACATACAAATCCTTAATATGATCAAATCCAATCAACTTAGAAGTAAGAGTAGAAACAAGAGTATACCTTCTTGAAAGCGCATCAGCGACTATATTATATTTACATTGCTTGTAGCTAATCACATAAGGAAATGTCTTAATGAATTCAACCCATTTGACATGTCTTCTACTCAATTTACCTTGGCTTTTTAAGTATCTTAAAGACTCATGGTCAGTTTTTATCACAAACTCCTTTGGCCACAAATAATGCTGTCATGTAGCAAGAGCCCCTACGAAGGCATACAGTTCTTTATCATAAGTAGAATAATTCAATGCAGCCCCATTCATATTCTCACTAAAGTAAGCGATTAGTTTAGAATCTTGCATTAAAACAGCCCCAATACCTCTACCAGATGTATTACATTCAATTTTAAAGGACTTATTAACATCAGGTAATTGTAACAAAGGAGCAGAACACAATTTATCCTTCAAAATACTAAATGCATGCTCTTGTTATTTTTCCCAATTAAATACCTTATCCTTCTTAATGAATTCAATTAAAGGTGCAACAATTGAACTAAAATCTCTAACATATCTCCTATAAAAGCTGGCAAGTCCATGAAAACTTCTAACTTCAGTAATGCTCTTAGGTGTAGGACAATATTTAATCGCTTTGATTTTATCTTCATCTACCTCACACATCTGGAACTCACAACAAAACCCAAGAAAACTACCTTATCTACACAAAAAATGCATTTGGATAAATTTTCATACAATTGTTGCTCCCTAAGCACGTTACAAACTTGTTTCAAATGTTCGACATGCTCTTCTAAAGATTTTGAAAAGATCAGAATATCATCAAAATAAATGACTAAAAGTTTTCCATGATAATCCTTAAGTATATGGTTCATTAACCTCATGAATGTACTAGGTGCATTAGTTAACCCAAACGACATCACTAACCATTCATACAATCCATATTTAGTTTTAAAGACAGATTTCCACTCAATTTTAGAGAATCATACAATTGGTCAAGCATATCACATCTAAACGAGGAACAGGATGGCGATACTTTACCGTTATTTTATTAATGGCGCGACAGTCCAAGCACATCCTCCAAGTGCCATCCTTCTTTGGCACCAAAAGCACGGGCACAGAACATGGGCTCATGCTTTCTCTTACAAATCCCTTATCAAGCAGCTCCTGTACTTGTCTTTGCAATTCTTTTGTGTCTTCAGGATTGCTCCTATAAGCAGGCCTATTAGGAATTTGTGATCCCGGCACAAAATCAATTTGATGCTCTATTCCTCTTAAAGATGGTAAACCTTTAGGAAGATCCTCAAGAAAAACATCTTCAAAATCCTGCAAAAGCTTAGAAATAACACTAGGAAATGGGATGTTAGTGAATCATTACTAAGCAGAACTTCCGTATAAGTGAGCAAGATAATAGGCAGCCCCTCTTTTTTTGCAATTAAACACTCTTTGGATTTTGCAATACTCACTTTTTTTTTTCAATCTTAGCCTCTTTCCTCTCACCAATGCTCTCTTTTTTTTCACTCTTTCCCATGTTTTCCTTTCTCTCTTTGCTGCCCTCTCTCTCCTCACACCTCACTTTTTCTTTCCTTTCAATCTCTTTTTTTGATCTCTCCCCATGTTTCCCCATTGATTCTTTCATCTTTTTATGATATTCATACACTTGGAAAGGAGTTAAAGGTGCAAGAATATATTTATTTCCATTATGCTCAAGAGAGTATCTATTTTTCCTCCCATCATGAAAATCACTCCTATCATACTGCCATGGGCGCCCCAACAAGATATGACAAACTTGCATGGGTACTATATCACATAGAACTTCGTCTGCGTACCTTCCAATCTTGATTGAGACCATGCATTGCTTATTCACCTTGACCTCTCCACTATTATTGAACCATTGAGACCTATAAGGTCTAGGGTTCTTCGTCCATTCCAACCCTAACTTTTCCACTAAATATGCACTCACAACATTAGCACAACTCCCATTATCAATTATCATAGAACAAATTTTATCTTTAATCTCACACCGGGTATGGAATATGTTTTCCTTTTGTTCTTCATTAGAGTGACCCAAATTAATGTGCATAAGCCTCCTAACCACAAAATTCACCCCACTATCAATGTACTCCATCTCTTCTCCTTCTTCACCCTGTACAAAGATTTCTTCTTGTTTTTCACTTGGTTTACCTTTTTCACTCTCATATCCTCCATCCTCTTTGATTAGAATGTTTCTTATACTTAGGCATTCATAAGCCTTATGCCCCATCCCTTAACACTTGAGACATTGAATAGAAGAAGTAGAAGTAGAATTTTTTTGTATAAAAGGCTTACCCCCATCCTTGGATTCTAATTTTCTCCTGCCCTTATCTTCATGGATTTTAAGAGTAGGTGTCTCCTCAGATTTTGGCCATTGCTTCTTTGGAACAACAGTTGGCTGGCTTCTCCATGAGCTAGATTGTTGTCTCCTTTTGTTTTGTCTTTCTACCTTTACAACTAACTCAACTAACTCATCTAAAGTTACATAATGTTGTAACTCGACTACATCAGCTATTTCCTTATTTAAACCATTCAAAAACCTAGCCATTGTAGCCTCCTCTTCCTCCATACAATTGGCTTGGGTCATAGCCATATCCATAGCCTTAAAGTACTCATCTACAGACATGGACCCTTTCCTCAAAGTTTGAAGATATTGTTGTAGATCTCTTTGAACGTGTGATGGCACAAATCTCTTCCTCATTACCCTTTTCATCTCAGCCCACGTAGCAACAAGTGCGTGTCCTTCTTGCAATCTATCCCTAGAAAGCTTTTTCCACCAGATTGCTACATAGTCAGAAAACTCAACAGCAACAAGTTTAACCTTCTTACCCTCAGAATAGTTGTGGCAGTAAAGATGGCTTCAACTTTTCTCTCCCAATCAAGGTATAAGTCTGGATCCCTTGTTCCCCTAAAAGATGGTATCTTCATCTTTATACTACTCATATTATCATCCTCTAGTCTTCCTCGTTGTCCCCTCCTATCTTTTACTACCCTCTCAAAATAAATAGCAGAATTAAAATAGTCGATAGGGTTTTCTTGATTTACAATGAGAGCAGGGGGTACATTTCTCTTAGCTTGGGGTCTAGCGTTATTTCCCCTACTAAGTTCAGCTATTGTAATATTTTGCTCAGCAATGGTGTCCCTCATCTCTGTATTCCTAAATGTATCACTGATGAAAGGCGTTATAAGGTTCGTAAAGAAAAGAAAACTTGTCCCTCGGTACATTGGACCATATAAGATCATACGAAAGGTAGGTAAGGTAGCGTTTGAGTTATACTTGCCTTCTGACTTGGAATCTATACATCCAGCCTTTCATGTGTCTATGCTCCGTAAATATATCAGAGATCCTTCCTAAGTTGTGTCAATTGACGATGTTAAGATCATAAACCAGCTATCATATGAGGAACTCCCATTGCTATACTAGATAGATAGGTTCGGAGATTGAGGATTAAAGATGTAGATTCGATGAAAGTACTTTGGAAAAACAACAATGTGGAAGAAATGACTTGGGAAGTCGAATAAGACATAAAGTCTAGATATCCTCACTTATTTCCTCTTCCAGAGAAGGGTCTGACTGAGACATCACATCCTTAAGGTACGTGTATGGATTCTTGTATTAGTTATTATCATTGGTCGTGTGAGGCCATTATCTTGAGTGATAATTTTTGCTATATGTGGTATTGAATTATTGAGTTTCTACAAGAAGAGTTGGTAGTAGTATTGTTACAAAGGCGACTCTGCCAAAGTTTTTATAGATCCCGGGGAGTTAAACATTCGAGGACGAATGTTTCTAAGGGGGGAGGATGTTACATATCGCGTTTTTGTATGTTAAAATTTCATCATAAGTTAATCTACGTAAGCTCAGGGATGAGATTTTCTTGAGATTATAAGCATTTATGCTATTTATAACAAGTAATAAGCAAGTTGCGTGAAAGATAAAGGGTAAACGAATCAAAGAAAATAAATCTCGTTGAAGGTTGTCGATTTGGGATAAAATACGATTCGAGCTACAATACCTGATATATATGGACTAGTGTCATACAATGTACCACATGGCCATGATAGTAGGATACATAAAGTGTGTCAAGTGAGTAGTATTATAAGTAATTTGAGATAATTTTTAATTATGTGGGTAATTGGTTAAATATCTGATTAAGTGGGGAATTAATAAATTGATTAAGGAGTTGGTGGACAGTTAATTAAGGTGTTTGGATAAAGACTAAGGAGTATAACGTGGAAGCAAGACCTTGTCCAAATTATGAGTCATATTATGAGTGAAAAGGTGGCACATTTAAGTTGTATGTGGCAGCAAGACCTTGTCCAAATTATGACTCATGTTATGGGTGAAAAGAAGAAGGGTCTCTCTAAATCAAAAGAAGGGTCTCATAGCAAAGTATTAGGCAACAAATATTCACGCAAGAACTCAAGAATTCAAGCAAGAAAATTCCTTAAGCATCTTGGCAACGTGACTCTAAAGAATTAGTCGCATGCTTGAATATGTTCGATAGGTAGGACTCGGGCACCCGTCGCGGCCCATCGGTTTGGGTCGTGACACGTAGGTCGCGATGAATACACCTTAACAGTCTATTTAACATCTCAATTTCGAGAGTTTGGTTATTATATCACACTTTGAGTTAGAGAGCTCAATTTTTTGCAATTTTGGAGGGAATTTTCACGATAAGGATTGGGTTTAGTATTTTTTACTTGGATTTGTTTATATTCCATAATTCCATCCTTGTTTTTAGTATTTAATTGGTGAAATTAAGTGAAGAAATTTGGGATTAGTATAAAACTTTTCTTAATTAAATTGATCAATTGAAGGTAGATTTGATGTTGGAATTGGATGAAATTTATATTGTTGGACTCGTAATTTATGGATGTTCAGAATTTATGAATTTTATCGGGTTTCTTGGTGCAAGCTCGGGGTCGGGTTGACTATTGTGATAAAGGTCAAAGCTTTATTGCTTGGATTTGTTATCTACGGCATTATTTGATGATATTATGTTTTTTGTGACTAGATACGAGCCATTTAGAGGCCAATTCGCGAGGGAAACACTTTTTGGAATATTGATTTGCATGTTTTGAGGTAAGTAATATATCTAAACTTGGATTTGAGGGTAAATAACCCTAGAATCTATGTAATATGACATGTATTGGGGTGATGCACATGCTAGATGACGGGCGTGCATGCGTGCACCGTGATATTCATGATTCGGTTGGACTTTAGACTACTACTAGAGTTGCTTTCCTATTATGTCATAATTAGTCGTGTTTTCTTTACTCGTTTGATTATTTTAGCTATGAATCATGTTAGAAATATTGTCTATTCTATGTGATTAATTTCTTGAGACTTAACGAGGCTAATTCTATTATTTTGAGCTATTTTTCTTAAATGTTGTTATACACACAGTCATGATTCTTCATTTGCATATCATATCTTAGTCTCTATACATTATTCGTTGTTACCCCATATGTTACTGTTATTTTCCATATGTGATACTGTTTGGCTAAGTGATATGAGATTGTGAGCCCATGAGACTTGAGAGGTTGTTGAGAGTGACATTTGGATCGGGTTGCACGCCGGAACAGGTCATATTGGCATTTGATTAGCGCTTGGGAAGGATCCACCCCTCCAGAGTCTTGACATGCCAACAGTGAGCACAGACACACACATATATATATATATATATATATATATATATATATATATATATATATATATATATATATATATATATATATACACACACACACGTGCTTTGATTATGGGCATTGATTCCAGGAACCCGTACAATGTTGAGTGAATGGGTGTGTGTAGAGTGGGATTTGAGTCAGGCACCTTGAATGTGCCGAGAATGAGAGTACTTCAGGATATCATTGTGAAATCAGTAACTTAACATGTTTATTTTACATGTAGGCATAGAGATGTATTTTCCTCATGATAGCTGGCAAATGAATCGATCGTATCTGTGTTGGGATTTAACTGTTATACTTGGAAAACATGTCTAAATTCTTGTAATTTGAACGGGCTGAACATGATATCATTGGGTGATTATGTACACTGTTTCTTGTACATCCTGAGCTGTTACTAGTTATTGATATTGGTCACTGACTATTTCTTCTAATCTCGTCATTGCTTTCATCCCAAGGTTAGGTTTGTTACTTATTGAGTAAATGAGGTCGATTATACTCATCTATACTCTAAATTTTGTGTGCAGATCCATGTACTTTTAGGCGTGGTAGTTTCTACAGTGGTGTTGGTACTAGCTATTGAGAGACTACGAGGTAGCTGTTATGTCATATGCAGACCTTGAAGTTCTCTTTCATTTATTTCTATTATTATTTTTCTATTATTCAGACAATGTATTGATGATTTATCTTTGCATTTTGATATTCAGTAGTGCTCATGTGCTCGTTGACACCAGATCATTAGGATGGTTATTGTGGAATTTTAGTTGCTCTCATAGCTGTTTCATGATATTTCCGATGTTGCACTTCTTAAAATCTATTTTAATGAACTTACTGTTATTATAGAACTGTTGGCTTGCCTAGCAAGTAGTGTTAGGTGTCGTTGCGTCTCCGGTAGGAGTTGGCTCATGACAAGCTAGTATCAGAGTATTAGGTTGCTTATGTATCATGAGCCATGGGAAAGTTTAGTAGAGTCTTGCAAATAAGTACATCGACGTATGTACTTCTCTTCAAGAGGATATAGAACTATTAGGAAAACATCACTTTCGTGCATTCATCTCATGCAAGTTTGTTAATTCTGAAGTCTGAACCTCTATTATTATATTTTCTCATAGATGGTGAAAACTTAATCAGCTACTCAGGCACCAACACCACTGGTCAGGGCCGGGAGAGACTGGGGCCGAGGTAGAGGTCAAGTTAGGGCTCACACTATAGCGAGGGGAGCACCCTTGGTCACCAGTTTCTCTAGTGGAGGAGCAGGTGCCAGATACTGTTGAGAAGGTGGGACCAGCTCAGGCACCGATGGTACCTATATTGATCCCAGGTCTTTAGGAGGCTTTCGATTAGATTTTGAGTGTATATATGGGCTTGGTTCAGGTAGTTTTGATCTAGTTGCACCAGCTACCTCAAAGGCTGGGGGAGCAGCCTAGACTCCCGCTGCCGGTACTCCAAAGCAGCTAGCTCAGGGTTATCAGACACCGAGGGTGTTACCAATTCAACTAATTGTTGTTGCTCGAGCCGAAGTTGGTCCACTATGACTGATGTTGAGCAAAGGATGTTAGAGCGACTTAGGAAGCTTGATCCGCTTGAGTTTAGTAGTGGAGAGTCAGAGGATGCTTAGGATTTTCCAGATCGGCGTCATCGGATTCTTCGCACAAAGGGATATCAGTGGAGTTGATTTCACTACTTTTCAGCTGACATGGCCAACTTACAGATGTTGGCGAGGCTATGAGTTAGGCAAGCCAGCTGGCACATCACCACTTACGTGGCGTGAGTTCTTAGTTCTCTTCTTTGAGAAGTTTGTTCAATAGACTCATAGAGAGGATTTACATAGGAAGTTTGCGCAGCTATGCCAATTAGATATGACCGTGACTCACTATGAGAGGAGACTCACATATTCGACCTTGACATGCCATATGATTGGTTCCCACGGAGACAAAGAGAGAGAGAGGGGGAANAGAGAGAGAGAGAGAGAGAGAGAGAGAGAGAGAGAGAGAGAGAGAGAGAGAGAGAGAGAGAGAGAGAGAGAGAGAGAGAGAGAGAGAGAGAGAGAGAGAGAGAGAGAGAGAGAGAGAGAGAGAGAGAGAGAGAGAGAGAGAGAGAGAGAGAGAGAGAGAGAGAGAGAGAGAGAGAGAGAGAGAGAGAGAGAGAGAGAGAGAGAGAGAGAGAGAGAGAGAGAGAGAGAGAGAGAGAGAGAGAGAGAGAGAGAGAGAGAGAGAGAGAGAGAGAGAGAGAGAGAGAGAGAGAGAGAGAGAGAGAGAGAGAGAGAGAGAGAGAGAGAGAGAGAGAGAGAGAGAGAGAGAGAGAGAGAGAGAGAGAGAGAGAGAGAGAGAGAGAGAGAGAGAGAGAGAGAGAGAGAGAGAGAGAGAGAGAGAGAGAGAGAGAGAGAGAGAGAGAGAGAGAGAGAGAGAGAGAGAGAGAGAGAGAGAGAGAGAGAGAGAGAGAGAGAGAGAGAGAGAGAGAGAGAGAGAGAGAGAGAGAGAGAGAGAGAGAGAGAGAGAGAGAGAGAGAGAGAGAGAGAGAGAAAGAGAGAAGATTAGAAGGTTTAATGATGGCATCAACTATGGTCTACATTATAGTTTGTCTCGAGAGACCAGAACGAATTCTAGGTTTGACCAGGTGGTCGATATTACTAGGTTCTTGGAGTAGGTTCGCAAGTTTGAGCGCAAGCGGCGGGAGGGCAAGAGGCTCCGTGGTTCAAGTGGTTGTACTGGTACCTTATTTGGAGGCCAGTCACGTCACAACAAAGGTTGTCCTTTTAGGCCTGCTTAGATGGCTCGTCAGCTTCTTCATGGTTCATCAGCTAGCCATGATTCTTACAGAACTCGTCCGGTTCAGACTTCTTTCTGTGCATTCCTAGCTTAGATGTCATACCGTACTCCATCAGCTTGGGATTCGTCAGTACTGCGTTCTACTAATTATTATTCTACCAGGTCTGATTTAGGCTCCACAGTTATCCCTAGATTGTAATGTTTCTACGAGTAAGGGTAGTTGGGGCATGTGATGAGGTATTTCTCCCGTCTTGTTTGAGGTCCTATGCAGCCGTGATGTCACGCTATGATTCCTAAACCAATAGCTACACCACCCACTCAGCAAGTTCAACGTGAAGGTTGTATTAGCCAAGGTCGCCCTAGTGGCGGAAGTCCATCAAGTGGAGGTTAGGCTCGATGCTATGCTTTTCCTGCCAGGCCATAGGTGGTTTGTTCCGATGCTGTGATCACATGTATTGTTTCAGTGTGTCCTAGGGATGATTTTGTATTATTTGTCCCTATTTCCACTTATTCATGTGTGTCATCATGCTTTGCTCATTATTTGAATACGCGTATTGATTCTTTAGTTATTCCTGCTCATGTACATATGCTGATGAGTTATTCTACTATAGTGGACTGTGTGTATCAGTCGTGTGTGGTGATTACTGGGGGTTATGAGATGAGAGTTCATCTTTAACTTCTTATCATGGTTGATGTTGACGTGATTTTGGGTATGGATTAGTTGTCGCCATATCACGCTATCGTTGATTGTCACGCTAAGATCGCGACGTTTGTGATGCTAGTGTTCCCGATATTGGAGTGGGAGGCTCCCTAAATCTTGTTCCTAGTAGAGTGATTTCACATTTGAAGACTCAACAGATGGTTGAGAAGGGACGTTTGGCGTACATGACCTTCGTGATGGGATGTAAGTGCTGATACTCCTACCACAAAGTCAGTTCTGATAGTGAGGACGTTCCCAGACGTATTTCAAACAGACTTGTTGGGCGTGCCACTTGACTAGGACATTGATTTTGGTATTGATCTGGTGCCGGGAACTCAGCCCATCTCTATTTCACCAGATCACATGGCACCTACATTGTTAAAGGAGTTGAAGGAGCAGTGTCAGGAAGTACTAGATAAGGGCTTCATCAGGCCTAACATGTCGCCTTGGGGTGCACTGGTTCTATTTGTTATAAAGAAGGATGGTAACATGACGATGTGTTTTAACTACAGGCAACTGAACAAGGTTACTATTAGGATCAATTACCCACTACCACACATTGATGTCTTATTTGATTAGCTTCAAGTCGCTATAGTACTATTCAAGATTTATTTAAGGTTAGGGTATCATCAGTTAAAGATCTGGGATTTAGATATTCCAAAGACGACATTCAAGAGCCGGTATGGTCACTAAGAGTTTCTGGTGATGTCTTTTGGACTGACCAATGCACCTGCAACCTTTATGCACTTGATGAACAATGTATTTTAGCCCTCTCTTTTATACTTTTTCATAGTTTTCATTGATGATATATTGGTGAATTCATGCAGCTAGGAGGATCAAGAGCATCATCTAAGGATTGTGCTCCATACTTTGAGGGAGAAGAAGCTATATGATAAATTCTCCATGTGTGAGTTTCAGATTGACTTAGTGGTGATTTTAGGGCACATGGCATCTAGTGAGGGAATTAAGGTAGATCTGAAGAAAGTTGAGGTAGTTTAGAGTTGGCCCAGAATGTATTCTACAATTAAGATTTTGAGTTTCTTGGGTTTGGTGGGTTATTATCGTCATTTTGTGGAGGGTTTTTCATCCAACGTATCTCCTTTCATGACTAGATTGACCCAGAAGGGTGCTCTTTTCAGGTGGTTTGACGAGTGTGAGATGAGCTTTCAGAAGCTTAAGATTGCATTGACTACAACACCAATGCTGATGTTGCCTACATGTTTGGGTTCTTACATAGTGTATTATGATGCCTCGCATATTGGTCTTGGCGTGGTGTTGATGCAGGACAGTAGGGTAATTGAATACGCGTCTCGGTAGATGAAGGTTCATCAGAATTATTACCTTGTGCATGACCTAGAGTTGGTAGCAATTTTCACATGCTGAAGATTTGGAGGCACTATCTATACGACATCCAATCTGAGGTCTACATTGACCATCAGAGCCTCCAGTAGTTTTTCAAGCAGAAGAACCTTAATTTGTGGCAGCAGGGATGGTTAGAGTTGCTAAATGAGTATGTTATCACCATATTATATCAGCTGGAGAAGGCCAATGTAGTGGGCGATGCATTGAGTAGGAAGGCTGAGAGCCTGGGCACTTTGATATATTTACCGTAGTAGAGAGGACATTAGCCATGGATGTTCAGGCTTTGGCCAATCAGTTTGTGAGATTGGATGTTTCGAAGCCTAGCCGAGTTTTTGCTTGCGTAGTGGCACGGTCATCATTTTTGGAGCGTATCAAGGCTCGTCAGTTTGATGATCCTCGCTTGATGGTGTTGAGGGACACAGTGCAATGGGGTGGTGCTAAGGAGGTCGTGATTGGTGATGATGGTGTTACGCGGCTTCAAGGCCGAATTTATGTTCCAAATGTTGATGGTTTGAGAGCTTTGATCCTTGAGGAGGCTTATAGCTCGCACTTCATTCATCTAAGTTTCATGAAGATGTACCGCGACTTGAAATAGCACTATTGGTGTCGCATAATGGAGAAATATATTGTGTCTTATGTCTCTCGATGATTGAATTGTTAATAAGTGAAGCATGAGCATCAGAAACCGGGAGGGTTGACTCAGAGATTAGAGATATCAGAGTGGAAGTGAGAGATCTTCACTATGGATTTTGTGGTAGGCTTACCGCAGAACTTGAAGAAATATGATGCAGTCTAGGTTATTATGGACCGATTGACTAGGTTTGCACACCTCATTCCGTTATGACATGATATTCCTTAGAGCGGTTTGGCTCAAATTTACATATAGGAGATTATCCGCTTGCACAACATTCCCATTTCCTTCATTTTTGACCAAGGCACGCAGTTCGCACATCATTTTTAGAGATATTTGCAGTGTCAGTTGGGCACACGGGTCGAGATGAGTACCGCGTTTAATCCTCAGATGGACGGACAACCCAACCGCACAATTGAGATCTTGGAGGACATGTTACGTGCCCATGTTGTGGATTTTGGGGTTCGTGGGATTAGTTTCTAGCACTCATAGAGATTGGCTACAACATCAGCTATCAGTCGCGCTTCCAGATGTCTCTGTAAAAGGCCTTATATGGGAGGCAATGATGTTCTCCAGTAGGTTGGTTTGAGCCTGGGGAGGCTATGTTCTTGGACACTGATTTGGTCCATGATGCTTTGGAGAAGGTTAAGGTGATTCAGGAATGTCTTCATACAACACACTTAGGCAGAAGAGTTATGCTGACATGAAGGTTCATGAGGATGCATATATGGTTGGTTGAGAAGGTTCTACCCAGAGTTTCACATTTGAAGGGTGTGATGAGATTCGGACATAATGGCAAGTTAAGCCCTAGGTACACTGGCCCTCTTGAGGTGCTTGCGAGAGATAGAGAGATGGCATACAGACTTGCCTTGCCACCTAGTTTATCAGGAGTTTACCTAGTGCTTCATGTTTCTATGCTCCCAAAGTATTATGGTGATATGTCACATATTTTAGACATCCGCACGGTGCAGCTAGATGAGGATTTGACAAATGATGTGGTTCTGGTGACGAGAGTAAAACACACAACTAAATATGATCGCTAGTCAAAGATAGTATAATATAATATCGTATCCATAGGAGTTGGAGTAAAATAGTATTTTCGTAGTTTGTAGCTAGATTGCTATCTAGGAGAATCAACAATCAAGAATTATGTGATTAACAACTAAAATTAACTAAGAATTTAGATCTATCTGACAACCAAAGTAAGCAAGGGAGATATCAATGTGAGAAAATAAGGGTTGATTGGATAGGTGCAAGATAATTGTCTACGATTTAACTCTAGTTCATTCACTTCTAATGTTCAAGTGAGCTCTCGAATTCACTCAATTATTAGTTCAAATGTTTAGTAGAAACTCCTCTGTCTATTAAGTCTCAACCTCGCAATATGAACCAATTTAAGCTCGGGTGAAGATATGCACGAATTCGTAGTGGATTGGTCTTTAGGAGAACCTCGTTCGATTATTCTCCTAACTAGGTTTAAACTATAATTCAACTAGCCTCTTTCGATTACTAAGAAGAATCAATGAACTCAACCAACCAGATAATGCAAATATATCACAAGTTATACCTCTCTCGATTACATGAACATTTGTATATAGGTGCAACAATTAAAACACCCAAAATGATTCAATACATAAAACTAGAGTTAATATCCACAAACAAATACAATACACTAAATCCATCAATCCCTAACGAGAACTGCTACATAGTTATGGAGTAATTCATCACAAATATTAAGAAAAAAATAAAATGATCCAAACTTTTATCTTGAGTGAGGATTGGATGGTGAAATCCTTGTGCTTTTGCTTCTCCACCTCCTCTTTTGCCTCCTTAGGTCTTAGATGTGTCAAAACTACAAAAAATACCATTTTTCCATGTATGCATACCAAGTAAGGTCGGGCCCAAATGATAACACATTTTCCTATGCGAAATAGGACAACCTTCGGAACTAGAGGTGCGCGGCAGCGCACCTGGAGGTGTGCTTGCGCATATGGCCATGCACTTTGGCTAGTGTACTGCTCAACTTGCATGCCTAGTGCACGATCGTGCACCTGGGTGGCGTCCTACTCGATTCTTTGTTTCTCTTGTTAAGTGCACTATTTTACTAAAACTTCAAAACTACAGAATAACTTTAATTCATTGCATAACATCTACATAGTTTGGAATCAGTCCTACAAGGCATAAAACACACAATTAGTGCAAAACACTAGAGATTATAGCTCAAACTCAATTAAAGTGTAGTAAATTAGAGTGAGATAAGAGACTAAAACACGAGATTATAGCCTACCATCAACACCCCACTCTTAAACCATTGCTCGACCTCGAGCAATGAAACTACAGTTTATTGTGTGACCTTTTTAAACAAATCTCATAAGTCATCATCCCATGAATATTTAAAATCGATTAAGCACAATAGTGTAACATCCAAACCTCAACATTTGGCTCAAAACTACCACGCATTATTCACAACTTGAACACTTACTCAAACATAAAGGTCAATGGCATCACCTTTCCTTCATGAATCAAGTGGCCTCACACAACAATTGAGAGTAGTTCCACACACAATAGAGATTAAGAGCAACTACGAACTCACATTAGAAAGAATTCACTCACTCTCAGAAATACAATCATATTCCACAAAAGATGAACCATAGGCTTTCCCGTAGTGTACTACTCTACTTATTAAGCTCATTCAGTCGAGGACAAAGAAGGACTTTAATTGGTTGTAATGTAAGTTGCAGGACGGGAAGGATATATTTAGGTATAAGAGTGACTACACCTCCCTAAGATCTTTTAATACATACAATTAGCCATTCAAAATCCCACACTTATGCCAAACCAAAACCTAACCTTCACATCCATATATATTTACTCCCTAATTCTTTAAGCACAATTACATCAAGAGTTGCCACTATCAAGGAAACTTTTCACAACAATACAACTATTTTTCCCTTTTTATTTTCCAATTCAAGTGGCTCTCACTTTTATTTTTAAACAATGCACCTTTCTCCTTATCAATAGTTCCACTCAAAAGCCAAACCAATCACCCCACACTTCAACTTTTACACAATTCATAACAAATTCAAGTGCTCATGAGAGGTACAAGGTTCAAATAGGTGGTCAATTCAAACGGATGGGTAAGGCTTGTAATGTGGCTGCCAAAGAAACAAGATTACAGGCTCAAAAGGGGTTAACTAAAAATACATAACAATTTGGTGGGTAAAATATATAGCTAGCTCAACAAAGAAATTCCTTTATTACATCCAAGACCGAATACAACTGCTATTTCACTTTGCAAACACACAGGGAAAGTTCTAGACATCAAATCAAATGCATAGAATGACAAAAACCTCACACGCACATGGCACACAACTCAAAATTTATCAAGATACTCTAGTTGAAGCAGTTAAGCAGAGTTAAGACATATACAATTTAAGGTACTCATGCAAGAGTCAAAAACTGAGCCTAAGCGTCACACTAAAGCACTTACTATTCTCAAGGAATAATAAAGTTAAAAGACATTGTTTTCAATTCAAATCATAGCACAATGATTCCTACTATTCTACAAAACAAAAACTAACTACACTCGATTCAAACAAAACCCTTGGACAAGAACCGCATTACAAAGAAAAACCAAGGGGGATTTATTACATTACCTAATAATATAAAATATTTTTGTCTTTTTTATTTCCACTTTAATCCCTCAATAAATCTATAGAATGATATCGTGAAAAATTGAAAAGTTTAAGATTTTATGTTTTCTTTTTCAATTTTTTGTATCTCTAACTAATAAAATAACTAAAACTAACACTTATAAACACAACAAAAAAAATATAACCCCACCCCATGCTTTAAGTTGTTGAATGTCCCCATGACACAAAATCAAAAAGTATAAGGTAGAGGAAACTTCCCTGAATCTATAGTCGGGGTCTGAGTCGAAGTCGAGCTCTGTTTTTTGCGTCCGAGCTAGTGCACACATACACGTAGACAACTTCTTCTCATCCTTCTTGGGTACACCCCACACTTGTATTTTTCTAGTACAGGAGCCTTATCTCTTGAACTCTTAACCTTCCACTCAACACTTGCAACTGACTTCTCCCTTTTCACCCCTATGTCTACATTCATCTCGAACGTTATAGTTTCTTCACCCACACTAAGAATGATTTTCTATCATGTATGTTTAATATTGCTCTTCGCGTCTCTAAAAATGGTCTTCCTAGGATAAAGGGGACCTCCTTTTTCTCTTCCATCTTCACGACTATAAAGTCTATAGGAAATACGAACTGATCTACCCGAACTAAGACATCTTCAACTATCCCCTAAGGTATCAAAGTTGTTTGGTTAGCCATCTGCAAGGATATTGGTGCGTACCTTATCTCTCCAATCTCATTCTCCAGCTTCCTGTAAATAGACAAAGGCGTTAAATTATTTGAGGCACCAGAATCACATAAAGATTTATCAAAGATAAGAGGGCCTGGAGAGCAAGGTATAGTAAAACTCCCTGGATCTCCACACTTTTTTTGGAGTTTGTTTTGCAAGATTGAACTACAATGCTCTTTGAGCTTGACCACCGAGGTCTCTTCTATATTCCTTTTCTTTGTAAGTATCTCTTTCAAGAATTTTGCATAAGCTGGAATTTGAGCACTATTGTTAATGGCAAGTTTACATTAACATGTCTAACCATCTCTCAAAATTTCTCAAACTGCTTGTCCAAATTTTCCTTATATAGATTTCAGAGAAAGGGTGGAGCACGCATATGCTCGCTCTCTTTAAGATAATTGATCACGCTCAACTATGTCTTCTATAAAGACTAAACGGGCGCTGCAAATATAATTTGGGGTATTACACCCAAAGTCGATCCCACGGAGAATTGAACGTATCAATTGAGTCTATAAAATACTAAACTGGTGTTTAATCAAGTTTCTCAAGACTTTTGAATATCGATTTGTGTTGTTTAACTAATTCTACTAACAAAATAATCAACTAGTAATTAACTAACAATTTAATGTAAACAATAATAATAAAGGTCTAAGGTGATGGTTTCCCCCGTTGGTGAATTCTTTCT
>MDKJ01102272.1:0-17371 GCA_005239525.1 Nicotiana knightiana | reverse complement strand
GGCCACAAACCAACCACCACATTTTAAACTCACTAGTTTTCTTTGTTTGAAACAGGGACGAAGACTGTGTCCAAATCAAGCTTGGAAGCTTGAACCTTTCAAGTGTCATGCCCAATTTTGTCAGCACAAAGGCTGTTTGAGAATGTTTTTGTTACCTCCTAGGCATCCCCTGGTTGAGAAGATCATCATCTCTCAAGAATTTTCTCTAGTTGAGAAGAACCGTACCTCCTAGACATCGCACTAGTTGGGAAGAATCTTTAGTATTCTTAAGTTAAGGGGTCTCGCCTGGAGAATAGGGTCAATTGTTAGTTTCCTTAAGTTTTAATCTCTAGTTTTTCTTGAGTTCAGGAGTCAAGCCTGGAGAATAGGGTCAGTTTTAGTTTCCTCCAGTTGTCAGTCTTTAGTTTTCTTAAGTTCAGGGGTCCCGCCTGGAGAATAGGGTCAATGGTTAGCTTCCTTAAGTTTTAAATCTCTAGTTTTTCTTGGTTCAGGGGTCCCGCCTGTAGAATAGGGTCATTTTTTAGTTAGTCAGACTCAGTTTTTAGTTTAATCAGAACGAAGCATGATAGTGACAAAAGAGGACATCTTCAGCAACAATGCCACGAGCTAACCACCAAGTTTTCAAACTAACAAGATTTCCTTTGTTTGAGACAGGGACAAGAAAATTTGTTCGATCTACAGGGTTCCTCCATAAGGAAAGCACGATTCAGGGGTAAGGAATTTTCTTCTTTCAGCAGAGATCTTCCAAAAAGAGAGACCCTCCTGGAAAATGGGATTTAGTTTTAAAATTATCAAGACCCTCCTGGATAATGAGATTAATTTTAAGTTCTCAGGACCCTCTTGGATAATGGAATTTGATTTATGTTTTCAGGACCCACCTGAAAAATAGGATTCAATTAACACTCACAAATGTTTCTGGTACAAACTAGGGCAGAAATTTTTTTTTGTTTTGTCTGTTGTTGTGGTTGGAGGCACCCACCGGGAGAACATGGTCAACTTTCAGTTTACATTTTCAAGTTCAAGAGGCATCAGGAGCCCGCCTGAAAAATAGGTTCAGAGTTCAGTTTTCCATTACGAGTTCAAGAGGCATCGGGAGAATCCCGCCTGAAGAACAGGGTCAACTTTCAGTTTACAATTTCAAGTTAGAGAAGCATCAGGAGACCGCCTAAAGAACAAGGTCAACTTTCAATTTCCTAGTTTAAGAAGCATCAGGAGAGCCCGCTTGAAGAACAGGGTCAACTTTCAAGTTCAAGTCAGAGAGGCATCAGGAGAACCCTGCATGAAGAACAGGGTCATCTTTCAGTTTACCATTTCAAGTCAGGGAGGCATCAAGAGAATCCCGCCTGAAGAATAGGGTCAACTCTAAAGTTCAAGTCGGAGAGGCATCAAGAGAACCCCGCCTGAAGAACAGGGTTAGCTTTCAGTTTACAATTTCAAGTCAGGGAGGCAGCAGGAGAATCCCGCCTGAAGAATAGGGTCAACTTTCAATTTCAAGTTAGAGAGGCATCAGGAGAATCCGCCTGAAGAACATTGTCAAATTTCAGATTAGAAGTTCAAGTTAGAAAGGCATCAGGAGCGCACCTGAAGAACGGGTCAGCATTCGGTTTTCAAGATTCAAGTTAGAGAAGCATCAGGAGAATCCCACCTGATGAACAAGGTCAAGTTTCAGTTTCAAGTTTAAGTGAAGCAGCAGGAACTCGCTTGCAGAATAGGGCCGACCTCTAGTCTTTAAGTCAAATCAGGAGTAGCACGAGCCGCCTGAAGGACAAGGTTTGCGAGCTCAAGTTTATTCCGAGTTCAAGTTTATTTCAAGTACAGGAAGCAGGGTGCCCGCCTGAAGAATAAGTTCAACTTACAGTTTTCTTCAAATCCAAGTCAGCAGGATGCCCACCTGAAGAATAGGGTGAATTTTCAATTTCGTGTTGAAGGATCAAGTAAAAATCCAAGGAAGATTCAAGACAAGAAGTAGATAGGATCTTGTATTTTTATTTATTTTGCTGTAATTTTTCCTTTTATCTTTGATGTAACGGCAGGAACCGCAGACTGGAACCTCGACGGTACTTCACTCGACACTCCACCTTGGTATCCTCCTCCGTCATTCTTCTCGCTTATGAACTACACGTGGCCTGATTCCTTTATAGCTAAGGATATGTAGGCAGCTCAGATACCAAGGCTCGGTATATTCTCCCTTCTTTTAGTTTTGGTCTCTCTAAATAAGGGTCAGGTCAAAAAACTTGTCTAGTCGTTCTTTGTCTGAAAACACTTCATGTTTCCAGTCAAAGAGGGGCAGTTGTAGACGCGTAATTTTTGACCCTCCCCGAGATATTATGCTTTTAGCGTTTAAATATTTGTTTAGGCCTAATATCTCTTTTACTTCATTTTATCACAAAATAAAAATTACAAAAAATATTTTTTTTCATCCTTAGTCTAAGGTTAATTAGTATATTTATATTTATAGTATTTTAATTTTACCATAGCTTTAGCCTATTTTTCTACTTTTTACTTTATTATAACATTTGAAAATACAAAAATAATTTTTGCTTTTAGTATTTAGTTTTATCTTAGTAGTTTATTCTAAACAAGAGTGATTTTTATAATTTTATGCTAGCTAGTCCTCTTAGTCCAAAACTAAAACCCAATAAAAACGGATCCAACCTAATTTTCTAAATTGGGCCAAGCCCACATCTCTTACACTCTCATTACATAATACCCTAACACCCATCAGACCTGGGGGGAGGGAGACGCTTACACGCCCTTCTCTAACTCTAAAACGTCGCTGCCATCTTCAGGAGGATCCCCAGCCGTCTCCCTCAACGCCAACTCCCCCTGGCCTAACACCAGCAACCGGCGCCTCACTTCCCCAACAACCACGCCGCCGCGCTGCACCGCGCCGCTGCCTTCCTCTCAACAACCACCATCACCCCATCTTCCTCCTCACCACCAAAAAACCATAACAGCTCCCCTCACTGCCGCCTTCATCTTCACCAACGACCACAACCTTCATCTCTTACACCACCAAGACCAGTAGCCGCAACAGCTACCCCTTTTCCTCCATTTTTTTGTCGTCGTCGGAGGTGATGATCAGCGACGGCCATGATCGTTGTCGTTGTACCTAGTTGTTGTTTCTTTCCCTTCTTCCCCTCTACTGTCGGAGTCGCACCGTCGACGTTGAACGAATAGAAAATCGACGATCTTCGTCGAAATTGATTAGTGTCAACTAATGAAATCTGATTCTGCCGAACGGTATCAAAATCGGGGTGTTGAAATCGTTTGAGGTCGTAGTCTGAGGTTTCCGGACAGTTTCGTGGTTCAGTTGAGTTTGTGTGCGAGTTTTTCCGGCGTCGATTTCTGTCTTTGCTCGCGTCGAATAACCTATGTTGTAAAGTCTTTGCAGAAAGATCATTTTAATGAGGAAAACTTTTGAAGGTCTACTACTTTACTTCATCTATTGTTTATTTGTTTGTGTTGTATGGATTTTTTTTTCTTTCTATCTGAAGCACTTGTTTTTTTATTTTTGTAAGATGGTTTTGCTAGATTGTTATGGACTTTTAGAATAACCATGACAACAACCAAAATATATTAAGTGAATTAATTTGTTCATGGTTCCAAATTATGGTATCTGTATTGGATTGTAAAATCATAATTTGGATCATACTGTTTAGTTATTCTTTACCTCACCCGATCTGTTTCTGCTTAAAGTTTGGTTATTTTGGATTATTGGATGTTTTGAAAATGATGAATCATGTGGACTTTGGTATGTTAATAGGTCTGTAGGAATATGTGCAATTTTGAGATTTAGATCACACATATCTAAATTATCGTGACTATGGGTACGGTTTCCGTGGCACTGTCATGATACGTAACCCCAAAATTCGAGTGCACGCTGGCGTGACTCGGCCATCAAACCGTTGAATTAAATAAATTATCGTGACTATGGGTACGGTTCCCATGGCGTAGTCATATATATGTAACTCCAAAATTCGAGTGCACGCTGGCGTGACTTGACTCACCCAACTTCAATTAAAAGTGGTTAAAAAGTTTAAAAAAAACACAATAGGTTTTACAACATGTAATTAGTTAGATAATTAGGCCAATTAATAATAGTTAAGTGACCGTGCTAAAATTACGGAATCCGGAAATGCCTAACACCTTCTCCCGGGTTAACAAAATTTTTTACCCGAATTTCTATGTTTCACGGACTATAAAACAGAGTCAAACTTCCTCTATTCGGGATTTTAAATCGTTGACTTGGGATACCATAAACTATCTCAAGTGGCGACTCTGATTTTTTAAATAAAATAATCCCGTTTCGATTGTCACTTAAATTGGAAAAACTCCTGTATATCCTTCCCGGGATAGTAAAAAGAAGGTGTGACAACCTTAATGTTCAGTTAAGTTTAGGCAAATCTTACATATTTGAAAAGGTGTAGTGGGACAAAATTTAACGAGGATGATGATTCCCTAAGGGGTAGTGTATGTTACACTCTAGGACAAATCCTACGTCGACAAACACAAAAAAAATGCTGAGTAAATAATAAAAAAAACAAACTACCATAGTGACGCGTTCTAAGTTGTGCCAGCCTAGACCCAAATTGGGTTGTTGCACTAATGATATACGTACACGGTACACCAATGAAATGAACAAAGATGAAGATGATTGTATATCATAGGCATATCCTATTAGCCGAATATCAATATATTGATAGCATTTTGTGACGGTGTAATTCGATGATAGAATAAATGTATCATATACAAAATATTAGGTCGTAGTCAGTACGTGAGATGGTGTCACTTATAGTTGGAAGGTGCGTATTCATTTTTAATCAGGGCAATAGTGGTCTGCTACATACAAGAGGATAAATGCATTGAAATGTTTGACATTGATTGAGTTAAATGCAAGAACTGAGAAGAGGTATAGAAGTGGTATTACTGTCTATAGAAGAGGTATAGAAGTGGTATTACTGTATATAAAATAACATGATGGAGTCCAAACTCCAAACTTTTATTAAAAACAGTAAGGAAAAAAAGAGAAGTAGGTGCGAAATAAGTAGATAAACAATTCATACACTTATAATAAAGATCGAACCATTTGTTTGATAAGAAAGATGTGGTTAAAACCCCCTCTCTTTTTACCTAGTATTGCTTGCCTAGTCTGATATACTAATTGCCACGAATTATTCACTGTTTATTCTTCAGTTGTAGTTTAGTGGAACAATTCCTACCTAGATTGACAATTGGTACTCAGAACTTATTTAATTCAATCGGATGATTAGAGCTTTTTTAACGTTGCAATATTTTAAAGGGCTGATCTTTAGAGTCTTGAGTAGGGCTTAAGTGCAACGGGGTGTGCACAGATAGCCATTAATAATATATGTATTTACTTTTAAGTTACCGTTTTAAATGTTTATAGTCGTTAACCACTGCTTTAATAAACTTTTATCCGCCCGGACGAAAATACCTTTCTGTTATAAGAATTTGGCTTATACCTACGCTCCTTATTAACGATCAGCAGCAGCAGCTAAAACTTACGTAACTTACGTGCAGAGGCTGTGATCTTCCAAAATTGCAGAAGCTTCTCTTCCGATTTCAAACTAGAGAATTCAACTTTCTCGTCCAAAATTCACTATAAAATTACAGTAAGTTCTAATGTTTGAGATATCTCTTTATGCTTTTGTGTGTTTGTCTGAATTTTTATTTCGTTGTTGAAGAATAAGATGCTAGGAATTTGATTTTTTTTTCCTCTTCTGGATTCATAATGTTAAGGACATCGCATCCTTAACTCTGTGATTATTCTATAAATATTGAGGACATAATGTTAAGGATTTGGTGTCCTTAACATGACTGTTGTTCTAAAATATTAAGGACATAGTGTCATGTATTGCAAATTGTATTGAAAAAGTTAAGGACGTCGTATCCTTAACTTTTTTGCTGTTGTTCTAAATATTAAGGACATAGTATCCTGTATTTACAAATTATATTGAAAAAGTTAAGGACACGATGTCCTTAACTCTTTTGCTATTGTTCTAAAATATTAAGGACATAGTGTCATGTATTTACAAATTGTATTGAAAAGGTTAAGGACACGATGTCCTTAACTTTTTTGATGTTGTTCTAAATATTAAGGACATAATGTCCTGTATTTGCAAATTGTATTGAAAAAGTTAAGGACACGATGTCCTTAACTTTTTTGTTGTTGTTCTAAATATTAAGGACTTAGTGTCCTGTATTTCCAAATTGTATTGATAAAGTTAAGGACATGATGTCCTTAACTTCATGACTGTTCTACATATTAGGGATATAGTGTCATGTGTTTTGCAACTTGTATTGATAAAGTTTAGGACATCGTGTCCTTAACTTCACGATTGCAATATAAATATGTCCTGAATTTCCCATTTTCTTGACTTGCAGGATCGATACAATATGTATTATAGTTGCTTTTAATGGTAGATGGACTGCAAACTATAAGTATCTTGATCATCAAACAAAGCTTGTTCTAGTACCTGAGGTAATTCGATTTGAAGATTTCATTAAATAGGTCTTTGAAGTTATTGAATTGGATAAAGATAAGTTTGAAGCAATGATATGGTTTGATATCAACCTGGGAACAAGCAAGGGAATGCTTGTATCTAAAGATTTAGATCTTCACACATGTATAAAGTTACTAAAAAGCCATTCTCTCTTCAAGGGCTGTCGTTTCATTGTTGATGTTTCGGAAAGAGTTTTTTGGTTCGACAAGCACCTTTGAACATGTCAATAGAGAAACTCAACTTGACAATCAAGACAAATGCCAACAGATAATGAAAATAGATGTGTTCGAAGTTCCACCAATAACTGAAGAGGTGCTTCAAACATTTGATTCTATTCAAGTGGAAGGACAAAGAATTATAGAGATTGACAACGAACAAGTTTTGGGTATTCAAGTCTAAGAGAGTGCACCGATAATAGAAGAAGTTGATGAAAAAACCTCTACTCAACTAACTAGGCGAAGCTCAAATTCGAAACAAAAATAATCCCCAACTACAATATTAAGAGGAAATGCTTCGTTGGATGAAATAAAAGTGGGATCAATATTTGACAAAAAGAAGAGTATAATTAACTGTTTTTCGAATATAGCAATTAAAGGACATTTTGAATTCAAGGTTGTTAGATCAAGCTCAACAAGATATTCGTTGAAATGCATTATGATAGGTATGGGTGGTGTGTGCGTGCTTTCAAAATTAAAGATTCAATAATATTCAGGATAACAAAGATCGAGAAAAATAATGACTGCTCAGTTAACACTATGAAAGCTGATCAAAGGCATGAAACTTCAAAGTTGATTAGTTGTTACATTATTGACAATCTTCGAGACCCAAGGTTTGAAGTTACACCAGCCTTTGTCATGACAAAAATGTAAAAATTGCATGGACTAGACATTGGTTATCACAAGGCGTGCGCGTGCTATTTAACATGCTTCAGCTTCAATAGGAGGAACTCCTGAAGAGAATTATGAATTATTGTCTTCATACTTGTATATGGTGAAAAGTAAAAACCCGGGAACATATACTAACATAAAGATAGACGACAACAACAGGTAAACAATCAAAAAGAGTTTATTAGTCTGTTTTATAAACTTTAGGACACGGTGTCCGTAAATTTGATATGTGCAGTGAGAAAGTTAAGGACATGGTGTCCTTAACTTTGATGTGTGCAGTGAAAAAGTTAAGGACATGATGTCCTTAAATTTGATGTGTGCAGTGAGAAAGTTAAGGACATGGTGTCCTTAACTTTGATGTGTGCAGTGAAAAAGCTAAGGACATGATTTCCTTAACTTTGATGTGTGCAGTGAAAATGTTATGGACATGGTGTGTTTAGCTTTGATGCGTGCATTGAAAAAGTTAAGGACATGGTGTCCTTAATTTTGATGTGTGCATTGTAAAAGTTAACTTTGATGTATGCAGTGAAAAAGTTAAGGACATGGTATCCTTAACTTTATTGTGTGCAGTGAAAATGTTAAGGACATGGTGATTTTAACTTTGATGCTTGCATTGAAAAAGTTAAGGGCATGGTGTCCTTAATTTTGATGTGTGCATTGTAAAAGATAAGGACAAGTTGTCTTTAACTTTGATGTGTGCAGTGTAAATGTTAAGGATTTGGTGTCCTGTATTTTTAACCTTTTGTTATACTGTATTTTCAGGTTTCTTTATATATTTTATGCATATGGATCATCAATAGCTGGTTGGAATCATTGTAGACCAGTGATTGTTGTTGATGCAACTTTTTTGAAGTCAAAATATCGTGGTGTTTTAATGATTTCAGTTTCAAAGGATGCAAATAACCAAATATTTCCACTATCCTTTAGAATTGCAGAATCTGAAAATAACAATTCCTATGAGTGGTACTTTACTGAGCTTCGCAATGCAATTGGGAGCCGTGACAATTTATTTATTTTTATCAGACAAACATCAATCTATTGCACATGGCATTGCAAAGGTATATCCTGAAAGCCACCATGAGATTTGTATCTATCATTTGGAGCAGAACCTAAAGCGAAGGAAAGTGAAAAGTGAGGTCATAAAACTTTTCCAAAGTGATGCAAGAGTATACAAGCGCAAAGAATTTGATCTATACATATCAGATATAGCAAAATTTGATAAGAAGACTTTTGACTACTTGATGGAAGAACCACCGGAAAGGTGGGCACGTTCTTGTAGTCAACGACGAAGATATGACATGCTCACAACAAACATACTTGAGTAAATGAATTATGTGCTATTAGAAGCAAGGGATATGTCTATATTAAGAATGATGGATTTCATCCAAGTGAAGCTACAACGTTGGTTTTATGAAACAAGAAATGAAGGAGAAGGAACTTTTTCTGATGTTTCTTGTTGGGTAAAAGAGGTTATGAAGAAAAAAGATAAATTTAGCTTTTACTTTAAATGTAAGTATTATGTTCTTTGTTTAGCTTATTATTTTAATGGTAATTTAACATAATGTACTAACTTATAATTTTTCAACATTGAAGGTCTTCCCTGTTGATTCATGGCATTCTAGAGTTGAGGAAGAAGGAATTACTTTCTTGGTGGACTTAAACAAAAGAACATGTGATTGTTTTCAATTTGAATTTGATGAATTACCATGTATACATGCAATTGCAGCTATCGAGAAGAGAAACATCAAGAAGTCCAATTTCTGATCGGACTTGTACTTAAAGGTATCTTGGCTGAAAACATATGAAAGACAAATACGTCCTGTAGGACATACAAATTCTTGGATTGTACCAGAGAGTGTTAAGACACAAATTATTAAACCTCCAGATTTCAAAGTGTTGCCAGGTAGAAGGCAGAAGAAAAGGCATATTCCAGCTACCGAGTCATCAAAAATAACATTCAAACGTGGTCGTTGCAGAAGAATTGATCATAATAGAACATCTTGTATATATTCTCCGGCAGTCCATCCATTTTCAAGGAAGCATAGAGAATAATAGATATATCCACTTGTTTTATCTATTCTTTTAAGTTTTTGCTATAAATTGGATTCATTTAGATTGTTTTTATTTGAGTAGATGTTTATATAAATGATGTCCTGAATTTTCAAAGTTTCTTTGTGCTTACGTGCTCTTGGTTTCCTTTTCCTTTTATTGGGAGTTCAATTTACCTTTGTCGGACCAATGATTGTTTATGAGACTTTACCCTTGCTGTAAGTAAACAAGAAATTCCTTTTCTTTATAGAATTTGACGTTTGCAGCTTGCTACATCTTTATTTTTAAAATCAGATTGCTACAAGTAAAACTTAAGGACATAGATTTCTAAAAGTCCTAAAAATTTGAATATGAATCTAATATTAAGGACATAAATTTATAAAATATCCTTAACTTCTGGAAATCTCGGATTATTGTCTAGATTTCCAGAAGTTCAGGATATTTCAGAAAAATAGTCCTGAACTTACAGTTACAAGTTCAAAAGTTAAGGACACTTGGTCCTGAACTTAGACTTACAAGCTCATAAATTAAAGGACACTTAGTCCTGAACTTAGACTAACAAGCTCAAAAGTTAAGGACCATTTGTCCTCAACTTAGAGTGGAAGTTCAAAAACTAAGGACATCTGGTCCTGAAGTTAGAGTGGCAAATTCAAAAATTAAGGACAGGTAGTCCTTAACTTACAATTACAAGTTCAAAAATTAAGGACACTTAGTCCTGAACTTAGACTCACAAGCTCATAATTTAAAGGACAGTTAGTCCTTAACTTAGACTAACAAGCTAAAAAGTTAAGGACAATTGGTCTTGAACTTAGAGTGGAAGTTCAAAAATTAAGGACAGTTGGTCCTGGAGTTAGAGTTGCAAATTCAAGAATTAAGGAAAGGTAGTCCTTAAATTACATTTACAAGTTCAAAAGTCAAGGACACTTGGTCCTGAACTTCGAGTTCCAAGTTCAAAAGTTAAGGACACTTGGTCCTGAACTTAGACTTACAAGCTCAATACACTTAATTTAGGAATTGGAAATGGACAAATCAATAGTTAACAGAAAGAAAGAAATTAATAACATGATGCCTTCATATTACTGCTGAAACTATAATTTGGCATAATTGTGACCAAAATATTATGCTATGCAAACAAAATAAAGTGCCTTGTGAAAAATTTACAGGATATTTTAGAATTCATATGAATTTTTTACAGCAATTTTATACCAAATTCAACTACATCGGACTTTCTTTACAACTAAACTACAGCTCCTTTAGGCAGGAATTTTCATTTTCACTATCATAGTCGTCGCTGATATTTTCTGGTGGTGTATCATAACTAGAATTTCTTTTCCACTCTCCATGTGCCCAAATATTTGCTGCAAGTTCTTTTCTAAAGTTTGTTGAATGCATTTCCAAAAGACTTGTGATTTTTCTCATACTGTGAGAACTTTAGCAAGTGAGGGATCATGCGTGCATACATTTCAATGTGATTCATTCCTTGATCATATGGCTCACTCTTTATGGAATCGTACACATCAATCTTTCTATCATTCAAGTCCAATACCCCGAAAATAAAATGTGTCACAACATCATTATTTTCTGAAGGAAGCCGACATGGAAAAAAGATTTTGTCAACCTCTGTCCAAGCAATTCTACATCTATGATTTTCACCCCACACATATGGTGTCAGAACCAATTGATTATCACCACACCAAAACTCATCTGTAGCATCTTCATTGAAATCCTTATACACAAGTAGCATATAGTTATCAAAAAGTATATCTGTAGTTGTGCAACGAAAAGGATGGGTGCAAGGGTGGTAGCATTCCTTCTTTCTCAAATAGTACAGGGCAATGTCAATATGCTTCATAAAAAGGCAAAAAAAGAAAAAAAATCCATCAGTCATAAATAAGTAAATAATAATAAATTAAGAATAAAGAAAAATAATGCCTTGTGAATTATCAAACCTTATCATCAAGTACAAAGCTATTATCTGAAAGCTCAAGGAAGAACATTTTGCTACTGATTTTTTGATGGTACAATTTATATGGATTCTTTCTCACACCATTATCGTCAGCATATATATCAATCTGTCCCCTGAAATTTTTGAAAATATCAAAGTTAGAAGTTAGTCCTCAATTATTAATTAAGGACAGCTGGTCCTGAACTTACAGTTACAAGTTCAAAAGTTAAGGACAGTTGGTCATGAACTTACAGTTACAAGTTCAAAAGTTAAGGACACTTGGTCCTGAACTTCGAGTTCCAAGTTAAAAAGTTAAGGACACTTGGTCCTGAACTTAGACTTACAAGCTCATAAATTAAAAGACAATTACTCCTGAACTTAGACTAACAAGTTCATAAGTTAAGGACAATAGGTCCTGAACTTACAGTTACAAGTTCAAAAGATAAGGACACTTGGTCCTGAGCTTCGAGTTCCAAGTTCAAAAGTTAAGGACACTTGGTCCTGAACTTAGATTTACAAGCTCATAAATTAAAGAACACTTGGTCCTGAACTTAGACTAACAAGCTCAAAAGTTAAGGACAATAGGTCCTGAACTTACAGTTACAAGTTCAAAAGTTAAGGACACTTGGTCCTGAACTTACAGTTACAAGTTCAAAAATTAAGGACACTTGGTCCTGAAATTCGAGTTCCAAGTTCAAAAGTTAAGGAAACTTGGTCCTGAACTTCGACTTACAAGCTCATAATTAAAGTACAATTAGTCTTGAACTTAGACTAACACGATCAAAAGTTAAGGATCATTGGTCCTGAAGTTAGAGTTGCAAATTCAAAAATTAAGGACAGATAGTCCTTAACTTACAGTTACAAGTTCAAAAGTTAAGGACACTTAGTCCTGAACTTAGACTTGCAATCTCAAAAGTTAAGGACACTTAACTTTAGGGCTTGCAAGATCAATACACTAGTCCTAAATTTAAAGTTACAAGTTCAAGACACGAATGTAAGCAATTAAGAAATGATGAATACATTTAGGGACTTACGCTTTTTGCGACCTTTCCTTTTCTCCTTTCCCAACCACCCAATGAATTTTTTCAATAAGTTTTCATCATCTTTGGCATAATGAAAAATACATGTAAGAGTATTTTTGATTTTATCCAGCCCGTATACTTGGGAGTATTTTTATTGTGCGACATTGATGTTCCTGTTTTTATTTTCTGTTCAAAAGGAGATTTCAATTGCCAACTAAGCTTCTTATTCCTTTTCCCTCGACCAAGCTCTTCTTCAACATTTCCTTCAACCTCCATAGACAAACCCTCATCAATGCTGATTTGTGTAGTTGGAGGAGTAGGAGTAAGAATAGAAAATGAGGGACCATCAAAACCAATATTATCTCTCTTCCTTTTCCTAGTATATTGGTTAACGGCTTCATCTTTGTTTTGATCTGCAAGCAACACTACATATACATTAGTTTGCTGCAATTCATCAATTCTATGACAAATTGTCAAATAAAGTGACAAAAACTAAGGACATAATTTTTGAAATGTCCTGGCAATTTGAATTATGAATACAATATTAAGGACACAATACTATATGTGTTGGCCACGCTGCCTTCTTATATTTCTTCAACAGACAATGGAGCTGACATATTGGTTGCATTTTCTTTATCTTGCAATTGTGCATTTTCTTTATCTTGCAACTGTTCTCCATGTTCTTCGATTGCAAGTTCACAAGATTCTGCAAAATATTTACAAGAGCTAACACAATTAGTACTTGTTACTAATCTTTGATTAAAACAAACATGTATAAGATTAAAAAAACTACGTATAACCTTTTGCAACTGTCAAGATCATGCCAGTTAAATCATTATCTTGACTAGCATTTTCTTGGCTTCCAATATTGTCTGTAAGAGAGAGAGGTGTAGAGACATGTTCCTTCTATACATTTGCAAATAATTCACTTATGCTTGTTCCTTGGGTATTTTCTAAGTCTTGAGATTGTCCTCCACTTCTCTCTTGATAGTCCACTCCATCTTTTTTCCTTGCAGCTTCAAAAAATTATGTAACATTTACAATTAATACTTGTTACTAATAGTTTACTAAAACTAACATTCAACATATCATGAAAATTCCATCTAACCTTGATTGACATCATTTTGATTTCCAAATTTCTCTTTAAGTGAGAGAGGTGTAGATAGATCATATATTCCTTCAACACATTTGCATACAATCTCACTTATACTTGTTCCCAAATGAATTTTCTAAATCATGAGATTGCACTCCATATTTACAAATATTTCTATTACACTTGTATCTATTGGATTTTTCTGGTCTTGACATTCCATTCCATCTTGAACTTCCACTCCATCAATAGATTCTACATACATTTGTAATCACAAAAAAGTTTATATGTGTTGATACCCAATTTTTTCTCAAACTATTTTAAAATTTACATATATACCTTCAAAATCACTCTTTATAATAACTGGTATTTTTTCGTATTTTTTCATATTTTTTAAATTCTTTTTCAATTTATTCAGTATTTTTATATTCAATAATTATTCATAAATTGTATTATAAATAATTTTAAAATATTTCCCAGCTCAATATATCATTTTTAATCCTATTAGGATTTGATTATTTCACAAATTAGTCAATTTGGCATTATTTGGCCATAATTACAATAATTTTGCAACTATAGCCTAATTGTACATTTTATACCATTTAAATCAATAATTATTCATTTTATATTTTCTATATTAATTAATTACCTTAATTCCACCTATTTAAGCTTAATTTAATTTTATGCAATAATTAGCTATTTCTATTAATTATTTATTTATTTAATCGGGTATTTAACAATTAGCCCCTCCCTATTTAAATTATAGCCCAAGTTTAATTCAATTTCAGCCTATTGAAACCAGCCCAATTAAATAACCCAATACCCAAGCCCAATCCCTATCTTATGCGACCCAATTTCCCTATGCAATCTGAGCAGTCGATTATTTCAAATCAACGGCCCGGATCTCCCCCTTCCTAATTTAACCCCTAATGACTACCCCCCTCTTTCATTTCCCCGGTTCCCATTCTCTCTCAACTGTCTCTCTATTTCCCTCTCTCGATCTCTGGTTCTCTGTAGAACCTTCCACCTTCCATCTTCTCCGGCCATCTCTCTCGCCGGAAATCATGACCTCTCATCACTCATCACCTATATCTCACCCCATGCTAGTTTGACACTGCCCTGAGGCCCTCAAGTGAGCTTGGTGCGGTTCAACTCCTACCTATGGTTCTTCATGTCATTTTCTGGCTACCCATGGCCGTCCGAGTACGGTTCTTACACTTTCCGGTCGAAACCGATAAAACCTTGAGCTTATCTCTCCTCTTTGGGTTCTCTCTTCGAAACCCTAACTTCTAAAACCTCAGATCTTTTTAGATCTGTAACATAGCTATACATATTTCAAGTCGTTTTGATGTTTTCTTTAAGGATTTTCCATTTTCATAAAACGATTTTTGTTTTCCAACTAGGGTTTCTAAAAAAAACCTTTCTGCAAAAACGATTTCTTCAAGTTTAAGGGTTCTTCTGAGATTCTTCTCGTATTTTTAAACGGTTTCTTTTAAAATCTCTTTTTCATAGTTTATTATGTTAAAACTTTAGTTTTAGCACTTTATTATAATCTTAGGTTTGCTTTTATTGATCTACTCTTTTGATTTATATATGTGTCTGTCTCTTATGAATACGTCCTGAGTTTTCTATGATTTTTATCCTATTTTTGCTCATTAGGGTTCTTGATTTTGGCTTCTTCTGCTTATGCTATAGTTGCTCTGTTTAATCCCTCTAGTTGTTACGGTTTTGTTTAGATGAATCTCTAATCCTATGTGATTTCTTGATGCTATTAGAGTTTCTGACTTTTTGATTCTCCCTTTTATATCATGTTCGTCTGTTAATCCCTTTAATCATTTACTGTGTGCTAGTATTGAATCCCTGATTCTATGTGATTTTTACTTGAATCGCCGATTTTCCTGTCCTATTGTGTGTTTACTTCGTGTACTCACAGGAATCAGCATTACTCCTGTTTAACCCCCTAATTTCCTGTAACTGAACCTCTCATTGATCTCTTCGTTCCCTTACTGATTTACAACCTTTAAATTATTTTCTTGCCTTATTTTGATCAACTATGCTGTCACACGAAGTCTTATATTATTTCCTTAATTGAAATAATCTGAACCTAGCCTCAATTGCATGTCCCATACTTGTACTATGCTAAGTTATTTCCTTATATGCTATATGCAGTCACATATGAGAACTTTCCTTATTTGTTATTTGCCTACTAACCGTTGAACTTAACCCCTTCAATTAAGGGATACCTATACTGATTTTGCATTGATTGATACTCATTCCCTTAATTAAGGGTTAACTTTGATTCCTACCTTATTTATCATCTGTTTTCAAACTATATATATACACCACTCTTTCATTAAGAAAAACATAACAACTAATTTGTTCAACTCTCTCTCCCTCACAACTAAAAAAACTCTTTGCTCTCTCTCTCTTTTCTGTGTTAGTTACTACTATTCTAAGTTAGCCGGCTGCAAGCCAAGGCTAACTATTGTGCATCTCTTACTTCCTGCTTTGTGTTTCTGCTTTCTTCACTCCACTAGTATGTTCTAATTCAGATTTCAGTCCTCAAACCAACATGTTTCTATTACTGTTGCAATTTATTTTGTTTCTAATCTGCTTTATTTACTATTCTGTTGTTCAACATGTAACTAAGACCCTAAATCCCCTCTACATTTTAAGTTATGCTCTACTTGTCAATGACCAGCATGTTTCTGTATACTTAGCACCTGCTTCTTATGTGAATCCCCATGCCTATGACTGGTACATTAGATTGATCATGGTCTTAGTTGTTTGGTATTGATATGTTAATCTAATCCGGTACTTTACTGTACTTCTGATCCTCTGAACTCTTGGGAGCTTCTGATTGCATGCCTATATGTGTTTCTGCCTGCTACATGCTTACCCGTACTTGCTCTGTATTTGTCCCTCAAATCCCATTACCCCTGCTTGTGATTGTTGGACTATTCATGGTCCTTTGTGTGATTTGAACTTGGTGTTCCTGCCCTTTTGGTGGTTAAACTTCTTTGTTATAAAACTATTCCAATCAAGTTTCCCTCTTCAAAACTGTTTTCTCACTTACCCTTTTCAAAACTGTTTTCTTACTTAATCTTTTAAAAACTATGTCAAGCACTCTCACATATACTCTTAGAAGTCTATGCTCTGCCCCCTCTGTGTGAGCATTGCCTTGGGACCCTGGTGCTCCCTTTGAACTTTGACACACAGAGGCTGGCCATTCCACACTGCACTTATATGAAATCTTGGTGTGAGCACTGCCCAGGAGCCCTTGAGGTCGTTAGTGAACTCTGACACACCCGAATTATGAGAGAGGCTGTGAAATAATACTTGGCATTGAGGATCTGGAGACTTGAGCCCATTATGAAGGCTCGCTATAGTTAACTTCTCATTTTCTTATTTTTAGTTCCTATTCAATGGTCTGTATAACTAATTGTAAACAACTCTGGGGTCGGATAGTGAAAATGGGTGGGTGATATGCATGTTGTAGTATAATTAAGGGTAGAGACCATGTTTCTAGGTTTATTTTCTCTATGCGCAATAGCAGCTATGTTTAGGTACAACATGCCATGCATTAGATATCATGCTACTTAGGCTCATATATACTGCTTTCCTTTCAGCATGTCATCATTCATTGCCCTCATAAGTAAATTGCTATTATGTGATTCTACTCATGTAAACATGTTCTGAAACTTCATTAGAAGTCCGGTCCTAGGATAAATAATTTTAACTGCAATCATGTCTCACCATGCCTACGCACTTAGAGATCTTGTTTCTATGTAAACAATATTAAGAAAACATATCACCTATGTTATTCTTGAAACTGTGCATAATGATGTGAT